>JAIUZE010070342.1:0-66146 GCA_022085475.1 Heliosperma pusillum
AAAACATACAAGCATGATGAAATTACCCCGTCTAGTCGGATTTACCCCATCTATCATAGCTGGTCAAGATGAAATTAACCCGTCTAGTCGGAAATACGGTATTTTAAAAAAAAACTTTTATACATGCAAGATAGATAACACGAGGAGTGTCAAAATATTACAAACTAAGTACGGAATATAACAAAGAGACGGAGTCTCTCAAAATGTTAACAAATAACAAGTGTTTAGCAAACTAGCTAATTAACGACAAGAGGTTAATCTTCCAGGGACAACGCGCGCTAGCTCACACCCGAACCCAAAATAGCATAAGCAAAAAGCCATCCATGCAAGCAACCTGTTCATTCATGAAAAACATGAACGCCACAATCAGTGGGGAGTAACTCCGGGTTCTCCCAGCCATATCACATTAAACGTACATAGAAGTAAATACAAAAGTAAAATCATGCATATATGAATATACATGTGAGATACGATAAGAATAAATAGGCAATTCGAGAAATAATGATAAGAACATATGGAATACAAATCCGAATCCATCATGTTATTCAAAGACTCGGGGAAGACACTCTTAGGCAACCGAATACGCTCACTAGGGCTTACATCTCACCGTTAGCGGCATAAGTTTGATAAGATTGAGACTCGACAAACAAACCATGTCAAGTCATGCAATGACTATGAATAAATCCATCATGTTATCATCCATTCAAGCAACCCAATACATACACGGTGCCCAATCATGCAATGACTATGAATAATATCATGAAATCACGCATTCAAAGACGACGACACAAGACGACAACTCTCACAGTAAATGAAACACACTAGCACCGTCTACATTGCAAGTATGATTAAAAGGCATCCACGGGATAAAGCATTTCCCTGAACGCATACACGATGCTACATTTCGTATATGTAGGCTAATTTCCTCCTGGTAGCACGACGATAATAATACGGTCCTAGTCTAAACCTGGCCAGATTCTCGGAATATAACGTGTTCCGATTCGACATGCGATAAAGCGTTTCGCATCCAAGACTCGGTCTTACAAAGAAACGCCGAGTACCCCAAATTCGGTAGATTTCAAATTCAACGAAAGAGGCGGAAAAGAGCCACAAGCATCATAAACAAGCGGTACGCTACATGCAAATAACACCACCTGCAAGTAACAACATTTGACGGCCGGGTCGATCAACGCAATGCGTTCAACTCCCAACAACGTCGTCGTATGCCCACTAACACATGCAATTAAGCAGTAGGATACCTCCCCGTTCCGACATTCCAGCCTTACGAACGTGGAGGTAGCCAAGGAAATGAGAGCAAAAAGCACAAGACAAAATAGTGCTCAAATCGTAACATTTGTAAAAACGACTCAAAGTGGGACATACCAAAAACCGTCACAAAACATGTGATAAGGGAATTATATAAACTTAACTATGATAAAAGAATCAATACATGATACATAAGCATTAGAACAAGTTTATGAAGCATAATGAATAAAAACATAGATCACCTCTCCAAAACAACGTTGTTTGGAAACCAACTAAAACAAGGGTCCACTTCAAACGGTCATAACTAGAGTTCTAGACATGCAAATGCAGAAATTCCAAATGAAGGTCATAGCTTATCCTCTTACGGTTCCAACGGGATGTCACAAGCCCAAAACAAGCAAGTAACGAAGGAGATATGATCATTTTACGACAATGGGTCAGTGCAGGAAAACTGCAGTCGGCCGCGCGTAACGCAGCCAGCGCCACCACGACGCAGCCTGCGTCCTACGACGCAGCCAGCGTCCCATGGCGCAGCCTGCGTCCCACACGGGATTTAGGAACGATCAAAACCAACATGTTATCAACAAAAAAAATCCTCATTTATCATCACAAACCATAAATTCTCATATCAATTAACAACTAACAACATCCATTAACAACAACACAAGTCCTAAGCATACTAACCATAATCTAAATACGATTACTAGCCTAGAAAACACATAAAACACGTAAATGATATCGAGTAACCCTTCACCGTTACCTTTACGCGTCTTCAAACGATTTCTAAGTCTTCCTAGTCTCCACCTACAATTAGATATAATAAAAGATGAAAATAATTCACCTTTGAGAAAGACGGATAAATTGAAAAGCGAGAAAGACGGTAATTTTATTACCAAATAAGATAGAGGAAGCTAAGAGGGGAAGAATAAGACGAACTTACGTGAATTTGAGCGAGAAATGAAAGAGTTATGTCGATTATAAGTCGGATCAAAAATGGAGGCAATGTTTTGATTTGGGTTTCTTAGTGATGAAGTAAGTTGAGTTGTGAGGAATGAATTAGGTTAGGGTTTGAGGGAGTATATGAAAGGTGAGTGGAAAAGTCAAGAAAAGTCAAAGGCGACTTAAGACGGGTTTTACTTGAAAACTCGCGGAAATTCTAAATACGAACTCGGAAATTCTAAATTCGACTCGGAACATTAAATTCTAAAATAAAACTAAAATACGCTGAAAAGTATCCGTAAAATATTTTACTTATAAAAATAGGGTACATTTACGGGTGTTACATTTGTGATCACCTATTTCGTGATTGTGAACAGACAAGGCGTATACGGGATGTGTCTGCTCTGGGAATTTCTGCAGGGAATGATCATTTTATAGGGATTGACGAATGGATTATAAAATGGTTCAAATAATTCTCAACAATAAAAGATGATGATTCGTCGATCATAATCAAATTCATTTCTATCATATGCAGCATATGGTGCATTCGTAACAAGGTCATCATGGAAGGAAAACAGTACTCACCACAATTTTTTTTCGACTCCAAGAAAAGGAAGCTGATCTGGCAACCAGGGCAATGATAACTCAAAAAAGCCAGATATCAAATGAATCCATCTCTGATAAAGACAATTCAGTTACCATGAGAGATAATATTAGAAATTTTTACCCGATTTACATGGTTGGAAACGATACTAGATGCAATATTACTCGCATTTAAGTAGATGCTAGTTGGTCAACTAACCTACACGCTTCCTATGGTTGGGTGGCTTATCGCTCAAAAGGTACTCCTTTGTTTAAACATGCAATTAAGACACAAGCTGAAAGTGCACTTCAAGCCTAAGCAATTGGTGTGCGAGGGATACTACATTGGGCAATGAGCTAAGCTCTCATTCACTTGCATGTACAATCTGACTGTCTCCAGGTCCTCAATCAAATTGCGGGTGTTGATCAACCTCATCATAAGACGGTTGGAATCATTAAGGATATTGAATCGCTGCTACCTTTCTTTCACTGTACTTGTTTTAGTTTTATCCCTCGCAACCTTAACAAGCTAGCACATGGGCTAGCTAGGGGAGCGTTGGATTAGTAGTAGTAATATAAATTTACAGCTGCCAGAAAAAAGGAAAAAAAAAGAACGATATTTATAAATATATTCAACATTGACTAACATTTTTAATTCGTTGGACAATGACCCGAAGTGTTAAAATAGACGGGAACAATCGAGCCCGATAATGGATTAAATAGTAAAACTGAAAAACGGAACGAAATACGGAGTTGGCCATACAACTTCTCTGAATCATCCGACCTGACTCCGAGCTAAGAGTCGATCTGAAATGCAGTCATGATCTGATATGACTCAAGCCCTATATGCCCCAACTAGTGCAGGCCTGACCCGATCCCAACTCAACCTACCCGATTAACATCTTTAGTAAGAACCCAACAAAACTCAAAGAATTATTTTTCTTTTACTTTTCCCTAGAACATGAGGGCCTTTTCAATCATTTCACCTTACAACTTACAAGAGACTTTGTGTATTTTTGAAAAATTCTTAATAGTATAGCGAGTTTATTGTGATTCGGCTAATATATAAGATTATAATATCATTTTCTCTTTTACGTCGTTTGATACAACCTTAGATGAGGGGATTCGTTGTGTCAATGTACTCCCTCCGTCTCGATCAATAGTTATCATTTTTCTTTTTTGGGTGTATCAATCAATAGTTATCATTTTTATTTAAAGCATATATGCACAAGTAGACCTGGCAAATCTACCCGACCCGAAAAGGCTAGCTCGTGACCTGAAACTAAGCCGAGTTGCAAAACCCGAATATAACCTGAAACCCAAATAAACCCAAAGTGCGTCAACCCGAAACTGGCCCACGACTCAAAATGACCCGATCCGAAACCACTAACCCGAAAATGACCTGAAAAAATATAACTCTAATTGAACAAAAAAAACATGGACTATATGCACCTTTTTTTCTTAATTATTGACCCGGACCTGAAATAACCCGACCCATTGACCCGAAACTAACCCGATCAACTTACCCAAAAATCACCCGAAACCCGAAACAACCCGACCGGACTCGAACTAACCCGATAATATGATAGACCCGAACTGGCCCGACCCGAACGCGATTCGATTGACCCCTTTGCCAGGTCTATGTATGGTAGGGTAGATAAGTTATATTATTATTAAAATATTCTATCTCGCATCTCCTTAATATTTGTGCCGAAACCAAATGACAACTATGAGTAGGACGGAGGGAGTACATCTCAACATTGCACAAAGTTTTATTGAAATTGTTTACTCCCTTCGTCCAGGTCAATTGTTGTCTTATTCCTTTTTTGGGTGCTCAATCAATTGTTGTCCATTCTATAATAAGATGGTTTTTTTAGAGAAAAAGGATTATACATCGGAGGTACTACCTCAGAGTAGTATGATTTTGAGTTTTTGTGCATTTTTTTTCGAGCTTTTTAAAGTTTATAAATCAAATTTTATATCTTATATATGATGTTTTTTGAGTGTTATTGTAATTTTTTTGAGCTTAATGTTTAAATTAATAAACTCAAAAAACTCTATAGTAAAATTATACTATACTCAAAAACTTTATTGTAAAGCTCAAAAACTATATTCTATGTGGTAGTACCTCAGAGGTACAATCCACTTACTGGGGTTTTTATGAGTAAATAACCTTCCAATGAGACTATTGACCACTTGTAATCCACCAAGTATAATCACAAATGGTCTCTACTATTTCTTGGTCTTTGTGCCAAAACGAAGGGACAATAATTAACCGGAACGGAGGTAGTATATAATTAAGATAAAGGGAGTATATAATAAATGTTTTTTTGGGATATTCTCCTTTAGTGGGAAGTCCCGTTGTTATAGGAGGATCCAACAGAATAACTCGACCCGATACTACTTGACTCAAGACCTGAAATTGACCCGGCACAATATTCCCCCCGAATGTTTATTATTACACACAAATTATATCCACAAATAACTTGATAATAGTTGTTCGATCCCAAAAATGACCGTGACCGACCCAAACGCAACTCGGAGTCTTCAAAGCCAAAATTGACGCAGCTGAATTTGATCCGATGGACCAGTTTATTAAGTTTATCCGAACTAGAAATCTAACTCTAGATTGAGACGAGAAGCGAAACTAAACGCTTTTTCCATGTACTTATGAGTTATGAGCTAGGTAGCACGAACCCTCCTCCTAACCAGCCAACCCGTGTCCGACACCGTGTTTAACACCGGACACATCGACACTCGTCGGACACACACCTAAACGTATCGACACCTATAAACGAGTAATGAGAGGTCGAAAGACTTCAATATTGATTAAAAGATGAGTTTGGGTGGGAAATGAGAATGACTTATTGTAAAAGTTAAATTTTACCATCAACCATTTAAATTTAATATCAAATACATTTACAAAAATAAAGTTATACGTTATTTATAGGTATAAAATTTATATTTTATCAAATTTAAATAACGTGTCCCATGTCATAAATTTCACGGGATGTCGTGTCACGTGTCTGTGTTGCGGGATGTCTTTATGAGGGCTTGATGGTCGACGCTCCACTTAATACGTCGAACTTGTTAGTTTTAAGTTTTAACTCGCTTACACACTAGAGTCCGAGACACCATACACCGATACGGAGTAATAAACTATAAAGCATCGAAATGGGATTTTTCAATTATATATCGCATCCCGACTGTTATCTGGCATTGTTACCAATCATATTTTAAGGGTTTTGATTATAAGATTTCACATGCATGGGGATATTAGCATTGTTAATGAGATATAAATTATCATATGATGAGGTGAGTTTAATACTACAAAAGTGTACCAAATAAAAAAAATTCAAAATTAGCCAAGAAAATTCTATGGAATGCTAGTAAAAAATGGAAGTGATCTAACTCAGATGTCACTGGATGCAAAGATTTTGGGTGTTTATGCAAGTTATAGTAATGTGGTTATGCTCGCCGAATGTTCGATAAAATGCAAAACCCGAATGTTTTGCTTCTATTTGGACGATTTCAGACTTTTCAGTTATGACATTTAATGAGTATAATTCCGAGACAATTTGGTATTTTTCTTTTAGTCGAAAACTGGGAAATTTACCCAATAAGTATACATTTTCATTTGTTTTGAAAGCGTGTGTCGGTTTGTTGGATTTGAATAAGGGAAGGGAAGTTCATGATACGAGTGGGTTGTGGGTCAATGAAGGAACGAGTTCATTGAAAGTCGGAAATCAGTTTAAGCATTCTCGGGAATAATTACATGTATTTCGAGCTTTCATTGAACGTGAGAGCTTCATTGGATGGTACGAAAATCTTGCTCGTAAAATACAAACGATCTCCAATTCGGTTTTCGTAATTATGGCTTCAATAGTAGGTGCGTAGTGATGGGGATGTGTAATGGCCAGAAGAATTGAAGACACTTTCAGCTTATTTTATTTTGTTTAATAAAAGGGTTAATACCCTATTTAATTATTAGCTTTATTTAGTAATTTATTTAGCAGTAATTACCTAGTTTCAATTCCCTTTAATTAGCTAGTTAATATTGGGTTTGTAAGGACCTTTCAGTGGTCTTGTTTTGGCTATTTAAGCCATTTGTAATGGAATAAAAAAAAAAGACACACAAGATAAGAATAAAAGAAAAACTTTTGATTGTCGAGTTTCAATCAGTTCCTTGTTATTGTTTGACGCGTTTTCAAACACTAACCCGAAATGTAATCAATAGGTCTTGATTATAGTTCACCATTGTTCGAATTATAGGTCTAGTTCGAGCAAATATCACATTGTTTTGAGTTCTTGACGGAATTCAAAGCAAACATCCTTTATTTTATTATTGTTCTTTATTATTTCAAATCGCTTCCGCAATATTTCGCATCATATGGTATCAGAGCTTAGGCTCTTGATTTCCTTAAATTCAAGATGGTCCTAGGCGCATCAAATTCAAGTGTTGAAATTCTGATTGCGATTGGAATTCAAGGGTTAAACTCGGGCGAGGTAGTTCGAGGGTTAATCGGTTTTGATCTCTAGAGCACCTTCTAGTAACTTGTTATTTAAGGCGTGTAAGTCGGAAAAAAAAAAAAAAAATTACTGTTTTTGTCCGGGTACTGTTCATCCGGGAAAAAAAAATTTACTGTTTTCGTCCAGGTACTGTTCATCCGAAAAAAAATATATAAATTATTTTTGTCCGACACTATTCATTCGAAAAAAAAAAGGAAAGACAAATGTTGTATCAAAATACTAGCCCTTATCTCGACATTAGTAGGTACAAGAATTGGAGCAATTCTTTTTGAAGAAGGGGAGTATGATACGAGTAGGTTGTGGGTCAATGAAGGAACGAGCTCATTGAAAGTCGGAAATCAGTTTAATCATTCTCGGGAATAATTAAATGTATTTCGAGCTTTCATTGAAAGTTAGAGCTTCATTGGATGGTACGAAAATCTTGCTCGTAAAATACAAACGATCTCCAATTCAGTTTTCGTAATTATGGCTTCAATAGTGGGTGCGTAGTAATGGGGATGTGTAATGGCCAGAAGAATTGAAGACACTTACAGCTTATTTTATTTTGTTTAATAAAAGGGTTAATACCCTATTTAATTATTAGCTTTATTTGGTAATTTATTTAGTAGTAATTACCTAGTTTTAATTCTCTTTAATTTGTAAGGACCTTTCAGTGGTCTTGTTTTGGCTATTTAAGCCATTGACATGGAATAAGAAAAAAAGACACACAAGATAAGAATAAAAGAAAAACTTTTGATTGTCGAGTTTCAATCAGTTCCTTGTTATTGTTTGACGCGTTTTCAAACACTAACCCGAAATGTAATCAATGGGTCTTGATTATAGTTCACCATTGTTCGAATTATAGGTCTAGTTCGAGCAAATATCACATTGTTTTGAGTTATTGACGGAATTCAAAGCAAATATCCTTTATTTTATTATTAGTCTTTATTCTTTCAAATCGCTTCCGCAATATTTCGCATCAGTTCATGCTCTGATAAACAAGATGGGTTGTGAGTGACTTTGGTGTGTAATGCTTTGATTGATATGTATTGTAAATGTAGTAAGATAGAGTATGGTAGGAGGCTTTTCAGTAGGATGCCCATAAGAGACGTAGCGATCTGGACATATATGATTTCTAGGTATTGTAATAGGGGTGGCTTGATGAATAGTGTTCTTAAAGTATATGAAGCTGAATGGGTTGGAGCCGAATGATTTTACATGGAGTGTGTTGATTGCGGGGTATGCGCAAATGAGTGAAGAAGGACTCAGCACTGACATGGTTGCTTGGAATGCGCTGATTTCCGGTTCTGGTTTAAGCAGTTAGCCTATTAAAGCTTTTGACCTCTTTGGACACATGTTAGTTTCTGGAATTAAACCCAATCACGTGACTGTAACTAGGTTGTATCCGTTATGTAGAGCAATAGGCTCAATTAAAAGAGGAAGGGAACTTCACGGCTTAATATCCAGGTTGGCCCTGGAGATCAATGTCTATATTGCTAATAATGCTCTTATCGACATGTACTCAAATTGTGGGTGTGTTAAATTAGCTAGATATGTATTTGTAATTAGTCATGTACGGAATGTTGCTTTATGGAATGTCATAATTGGATAACTTCGGAGGCATGGCATGATTAAAGACTCTCTTCTATTGTTTGAAGAAATGCTCGAAGGAGGTTTTTGTTAGGTTCATATACCTACTCATAAAACTCTTCTTATGATATACTAATTAACTCTTTAATTAGTTTTCAAGATCTAATGCATGCAAACTAACTAAAACAAAGTAGAGAAAGATATTGTTCCTCATATCGTTGTTTTGGACGAGTAAAGGGCACAAGAACAAGACTCCTTCTTGTTCTTGTTCTTGAGCTAAAGATAAATGGATGAATCTCCTAGTTCCAAGTGTAGGAACTCTCCTTGTTGATGCACCTAGACTATCCCTTATCACTCAAATGCAAGTCTACTAGAACTTCAAGTGAGTAGCCCTTAAAAACTGAGTACAACATGTTTCAAATTACTACTCTAGTAATGTTGTGTTAATACTTGAACACAAGTTCTATAAAACTTCTTAAGTTTCTAACTATATCATAATTTTTAGTGAGATGTTGTATATCTAAATATGAGATCAAGTGATAAGTGAAATAAGAGGAAAAACATCCTCTTATTCACTCACCAAAACCGGTGCAACTCTTGAATGGGGGAGGGTGAGCATGCCATTGCTTTTTGTCTAAACAAAGCATTAGGCTTTAGGGCTAGTTGTAGGCTAGTAATCATTTTGTTCTAATCTTAATTAGAACACTAATAATTACACAACCATCTACCCATCCTCATAAAACCGGTGCCACTACATAAAATGGAGTCCATTTTATATTTTGTGATTTTGTCATTTGTCACATATGTGACATGTGACATGTGACATGTGACATGTCATCTTATCTTATAATTATTTATTTAACTAATTTAAATACAATTTTATGTCAAACAAAATAAACTTAACATTTTACACAAATTCTTGTTTGTGACGGGCAGTATCCGTCACAAGCTTGCGACGGGTACCACTTCCCCTCACAAATGACCCATTTAAGGGAAAATGGGAAGCGCATGGGGGGTGCCCCACATGTTCCCTCTACCCATTTTGTTAGAGGAAAAACCCGTCGCAAGGTTCGACCCGTCACAAGGGAGACCTACTGAACATTTTAAGTAATAACTTATAATCACACATATATAAAATGAGTTATCTCATATTTGGTTGACTTGATCTACAACTAATTGTAATTATGATCAACCAATCATGCTTATCTCAAATGTTTCATAAACATTAAACATTCTAATATAACAATTATATTATTGAATCTTATTTAATCATATTACAATAAGATATATTTCTCACTTGTAAACTTGTTCTGTTTAAGGGATTAATTAATCTGTATCGTTATACGATTAATTAATATTCTTGATTAGAGAATTGTCCTTTCGGTGTGACCTCAAGGGATCAACTGATCACCACCGTCATACGACAGTAATGTCAAACTCTAGTAAGCCAATCATTACCGATTAATGTGGATCAGTTGACTATAATATTAATTATCCCTTTTGTATTCTTTTTAATGAGATTTAATTAAGTGATCGCACTATTGTTGAGGACACTTACTCCAACAATCTCCCACTTGTTCGAAACAAGTGTGCGTCACCAATTCTCTTGTCCTATTATAATCTCCCACTCAGTTCAAGGTGTCTTGCAGGTCGTACTTGCATGTGATCATATCTTGAGTGGTTTCCTCGATCTGGAGAGTAACTGACTGACCGGAATTATCTACCGTAGATACCTTCAGAGCGTGGTCACGCATTTCCAGTTCACTACTCCTCGAGTGGTCTTGAGATATTTGTTAACCCAGACAAGGGGTTGGACAATTTCTATCGCAATATTCCCTTCGTACACTCAAAGTACGGTCCTTCATGACCCAATAATTTCCCATTCACCTCTTTTTAAAGAATGGCTTGGGGCAAAAATAAAAGTCAATAAGAAACTATGTCGACTTGGGCGAATAGTCTCTAGTCTAAAGAATTGGCTCAAAAAGAATATTATAGTAGCTCTCGCCACGACCAGGCTTTATGAATTGCCAGAACTCTATAAGCGGTCACTGCTCGACAGAGTGTCTCATACAGTCTGCCTAGGTGATCGACTAGTCATCTCATATGACTCTATGGCACTTGAACTTGCCATCAATCGCATCACACTCTAGTCACTTTGAGACGTCACCTCAAGTAATCAACTAGGGGCCAAGGCTATGTTAATCCAGTTCACTTTAACAGTTCACTTTAATGGCTTTAATGTGGATCAGTTGACTAGAATATTAATCATCCCTTTTGTATTCTTTTTAATGAGATTTAATTAAGTGATCGCACTATTGTTGAGGACACTTACTCCAACAGTTTTTAGTTAAATGAAGTAACTTTAGCTTGTGTTCTTTCTGCTTGCAGCCATGGTGGGTTATTTGAAAAGGGTATGGAAATTTTTAGGTCCATGAAAGAAAAGTATAAGGTTAAAGACTCTCTTCTATGGTTGTGTTGTTGACCTTTTAACTCGAGCTTGGAAACTGGAAGAAGCTCATGAGATATTCAATATGATGTACATGGCACCTATAAAGTCAATTCTCGGATCTTTCTTCACTGGATGCATAATCCATGGAAGAAGAGATCTTGCGGAAGAAGTTGCCAAAAATCGAACGGAATACGATCCTCAGAAACCTACCACATTTGTGACAATGTCAAACATATATGCGGGGGTGAAAAAGTGTGGCACAAATTTCAGAATGTAAGGAACTTCATGAAGGGGAAGGGATTAAATAAAAAACCGGGTTTTAGTCAAGTTAAAAGAAAGAATGAATCTTTTGGGTTTCAGCATATTTTTCATCGCTAGGTCAATCTTGAGTAAAGTCAAGCAGGCTAAATGAGCATCCAATCTTTGGTGTATTACCAATAGTTTTTCATATGCCGTCCTTGTAACAGGTTACCACACTTGACGCCTGAGGACTGCAACTCTACAGGATCTTTCTGTGGAACATGAACGGAATGATTCGTCGAATCTGGGGGAGTTTTCAGTAAGATCAAATTCGGCATTGCTTGGTGTAAACATAAATTATAGGATCTTGATTAAAGCGATAATTACTGAGAGGTACTTACGTGACGTAGCCATTAGATCTGGTAATAAAATCACTTGAGAAAGATAAAAGATGAACCCTTATTGTTTTGCCTTCTCCTGCCTTCCTTATTCTCTAATTCACTTTCTTTATGTGTGTTTTCTTAATATCAATGAATTAGGTTAAAGCACAAACAGGTGTTGCTTATATAGAGAGGTGGGAGGAGGGGCTTAATAAGATAAGTGAGCCTGATATGTTAATGGCCTGTAAACATTAATCGTAATCCACTTAATCTATTACTCCTACTAAAAACCCGGAACATTATATTTAACCGTTATTAATCAAGGTGACTGACATCGGTAATTAGGTCCACATAACAGAGAATTAAATAATAATTCTTACATTCTCTCACTTGGACCATATTACTGATTAAAACATAATGTCACTCTTAAGTATAATATAAAACGCGTAGACGGTTAAATGAACACATAATGGTTTTATCTTAATTACCCTGATCATCCCTGAACAACTGGTTGAGTCATGGCAGAGACACTACTATAAAAGAGAAGTGGTCCTTCCAAGTACTACGGACCAATCACTTAGAATAATCAGTCTGTACAAGGAGCAAACATAATCCCCAAATAATGTCCTTGAGGAAAAAGACCGATTCTGTTAATCGTGCTACAACAATGTATACAATAATACGATACAGAAAATTGTTCGGAAATCATCATCACAATAAAACATAAGTCGATTAATCAAAACATAAGTGTCATCATTACAAAGCACTAGTATGATCCAAACATAAACGAAAAGCCTTAATGATTATCCTCCAGACCCATATCAATAGCATGCTTCAAAAATGTCTTTGGAGGTAATCCCTTAGTTAAAGGATCTGCTATATTAGCACTAGTCATAATGTGCTCAATTGACACAGTGTTTTTCCGAACTTCCTCCTTAACTGACAAGTATTTCATTTCCATGTGCTTTATTCCTTTAGAATACTTGTCATTCTTCGAAAAGAAGACAACTGCGGTATTATCACAATAAATTCTCAACGGCCTTGCAACAGAATTCATAATGCTAAGCCCTGAAAGAAAATTCCGCAACCATAAAGCTTGAATAGTAGCCTCAAA
The DNA here is from genome assembly GCA_022085475.1 of Heliosperma pusillum. Classification (NCBI taxonomy): domain Eukaryota; kingdom Viridiplantae; phylum Streptophyta; class Magnoliopsida; order Caryophyllales; family Caryophyllaceae; genus Heliosperma; species Heliosperma pusillum. The sequence goes on from JAIUZE010070342.1 coordinate 13,070, forward strand.
GCACGCTACAAATTCAGCTTCCATAGTGGATGAGGCAATAATTGTTTGTTTAGCACTTTTCCAGGAGATTGCTCCCCCAGCTAAAACAAATACATAACCAAAGGTGCTTTTCCTTGAGTCCACGCATCCTCCAAAATCTGAGTCAGCATATCCAATAACCTCAAGCTGATCAGTATGTCTATAAGTGAGCATTTTGTCCCTTGTTCCCTTCAAGTACCTTAAAACCATCTTAGCCGCACTCCAATGACCTATTCCAGGATTGGACTGATATCGACCGAACATACCTACTGCAAAACTTATGTCAGGTCTTGCACAGACCTGCGCATACATTAAGCTTCCAACCAGAGATGCATAAGGAAAGTTTTTCATGATATTTTGTTGTAGCTCAGTCTTAGGACACATACTTAAGCTAAACTTATCCCCTTTCTGAATAGGAACATAATTGGGATTACATTTTACCATGTTAAATCTTTCTAAAACTTTACTGATATAGGCTTTCTGAGACAACCCTAATGTCCTTTGTGATCTGTCTCGAGATATTTCCACCCCGATCACATAGGACGCCTCTCCCATATCTTTCATCTCAAAGTTGCTTGAAAGGAAATCTTTAGTTTGACGTAATAGTCCCAAATCACTGCTTGCTATAAGTATGTCATCGACATATAGGACCAAAAATGCAAACTTACTCCCACTGATCTTCAGGGATATACACTGATCAACAGTGTTTTCTTGAAACCCAAAGGAGGTAATGGTATTATGGAACTTAATATACCATTGTCGAGAAGCTTGCTTAAGTCCATAAATGGACTTCTTTAATATACAGACTTTGTCCTCTTTGCCATCAATAATGAAGGCTTCAGGCCGAGCCATGTAGACTTCTTCTTCCAAAATCCCATTCAAGAATGCCGTTTTCACATCCATTTGATGTAGCTCTAAGTCAAAATGAGCTACAAAAGCTAAAATGATCCGTAATGAATCCTTCCTAGAAACTGGAGAGAAGGTTTCATTATAATTAATGCCTTCTTTCTGATTAAAGCCTTTAGCTACCAGTCTGGCTTTATGTCGTTCAATATTACCCAAGGAGTCGCGCTTGGTCTTAAAGACCCACTTGCAGCCGACAGCCTTATGACCTACTGGTAAATTGATCAACTCCCATACCTCATTCTTAGCCATAGACTCCATCTCTTCTTTCATGGAATTAATCCATTTATCGGAATCATCACAATTCATAGCTTGTGAAAACGTAACCGGATCATTATCAATACTAATGTCAAATTCACATTGTTGTAGATATACATAGTCATTTGAAGTAGTTGGCTTTCTAGGTCTTGTGGACCTTCTTAATACTATTTCAGGGGCTGTATCAACAACTTCAGTGGCAATGTTATCATTCGCGAGTGGAGGGTCATCAACGTTAGGCTCCACAGTATTGACTGGGTCAACATTATCATTATTAAGAACTTCATCAATTGAAATTGGGGGCAAAGAAGCTGGAATTGCCACCCTAACTTCACTGACTATGACATCCCTTACCTGATCACTCCCACTAACTTCGCCATTCTCAAGGAATTTGGCATTTCCGGTTTCCACAATTCTTGTTTTGTGTGTAGGACAGTAAAACCTATACCCCTTTGTATCACTGCCTAGTTTCTAGTAACAAGAAACGTTTTGATTCACAATGACTACAATTTTCAAACCCATTCTAATAAAAAAGTGTGTGTACCTAAACAATGATTTCTTTTTTCCATTTCTTAAACCGTGTAACTTTCTTTCTTTATGTTGGTGTTAGTGAAATACATTCAGGGTAAGGATTTGTTATGTTCAACCATCAAGATTACTTTTAAATTTGAACAGCATTAGATCATTAATATATAAAGTCGGTTGAATTATTTGTACTTTTTTTAATATGCCTGTAGATACCTCATTTTTACATCTTCCGCCAACCACCCAGTGATGATTGGGCCGCATGTTTAGTACGCGGAACGATTTATGACAGTTTGTAAGTTTATCGTCAAGTGATAGCTTAAATACTTGTGTCTACCCCTTGGTGGTCATCTACGCACCGGTACGGTCATTTTGACAGTCAATAGAGTTTACTTGGAGTCCGGGTCGAAAATCGTTTCATTTTCTAGAAACCGTTTTAGCCGAGTCGGAACACTCTAGAATATTCTGGATATTTTATTAAATCTTCAAATTCTATATTTTTGATAAAATATATCTCGTATCGTTTTAAAAAGGAAGTATAGATCTACCACAATTCCATAAAAGAAACGTGAGAATCTTTTTTCCGCAAAAGGAAACCTCTGGGGAAATAACACAGCAGGTGCTGCGCCCCTTTGATGGATCGTAGTTCCTGATGCGCCCTTTCCCCAACGTATTTTCTTTGTTTTCAGAATATTTTCGAGATATCTTTCAAAAGTTTGAGTGATACCAAAACTCTTCATTTTTTCTACTATAAAAGGAGAGCTCCGATCTCACTTTTTAAGGCACACGAGTGTCACGCCCTTCTCTTCACTCTTTACATTCTAGACCTTGCTCTAAGCTTTTCGACATCTACGTGCTTGATCAATCGACCACGTAAGCTCAAATCCTTCTGGGTAACCGTCACGTTTGCATGACCAACCAATTTGATCACTACACAATCAATCAATCAATTAATCAATCGATTTTTTAGTCCTTTAATGAGGGTACTTCTGCATACATTCGAGTCGAGTTATCGCTAAAACGTTAACTCAATTAATCTCGTTTCGTCAAACACGTAAGTCCGAGGGTGTAAATTCCATATTTTATTATTTTTATTTATTGTTCGTTCAATTAATGTAAGGTTCCCATCAGAAATAAATTTGAAGTCGATTTTAATCAAAACCTTTTTATAAAACCTTTTTAGCAGTGATCATGACGTCGGGAAGAATCGCAGCAGCAACTCCGCCTTCTCGAAGGATCGCAGCATCTGTTGCGCCTCTTCTAGAGGCTGCCCGGCTACTGCTCTTCTTCTTCTTCCTCTGGTTTCTGTAAACTCGTTCTTATTTTAGTTTCTTTGTTTATAAAATGTAAATCGTATGTATCTTTCACATAAAACGTGTTGTTCTTGACTTAGATCCCTAATAATTCAATATTAGCGGGTTTTCGTCTTTGAATCAAATTTGGGTTTTAGAGGTTCGATTCGTTCATATCAAATCTCTGGATTCATTGTTGATATAAATTGTAGTGTAATTAATATGTTAAATCACTTTCACTCGAGTTATAGGTCAATAATGAATCGTAAACATACAAAAGGATGTGAACTACTAGTGATTCTTACTTCACAGTTATAATTCAACTCAAGCACGGACGCAAGAAGCCATGCGCCTTTGCCAGAGGACGCAGCTGGTGCTGCGCCTGTTCTGGGTTGACTTCTGTCCCAGAACTTCTGTTTTCGCCTTGCGTAGCTTTAATCACGTAATTAATTAACTATTAGTTGTACTATCGCTCCTAATCTGTCTTTTAGTTTTTCAAACCTTTTCCTCTTCTTCAAACCCCCGTTTTGAGTATATTTCTGACGTAGATCCTGTAATCCTTTGTAATCCATTGTAATCTCATTTAGTCATTGTAATTGTATGATTTCTTTGCCTTTCGTATGTAATTCATTCTAAATTCCCAATTTTGACATAATTGAGTGCTAATTACATGTTCACTGACATAGTTTAATTCACATGCTAAGATTAAAACGTTGGATGTTGCATTGCATGCATACTATCGATAACATATCAAATACGAACAATTTCCCTAATCACTAGTAGAGGCCGCTATCGAGGCGGGCGGGATTAGGTGTTCGATTAAAGAGTTTCCTAATACGTACCCTCACCCATTACTCTAGATCTATGTGAACATTCGTGTCCATTGGCATCCACGAGAGTCACTCTGGACATAGAATGTTAAGGGTAACGAATTCTTAGTGTTCGTGTCATTACTTTGTGTCTTGACATGGCATAAAGTATTCGAACGGTTCCAATTTTCCATAAAAATTGGTGGCGACTCCACAAATGCGTATTTCTACACTTGTCCATCCAAGTGCGCCCCTCCGTGGTTCCCCGTGTACCACAGTGCTTCTTATCTGGTGATTTATTCTCATTTTGTTGTGCAGAGAAGATCACCGACTGCCTACTGGATGACAATTGACAAGTCTCCTCTATGCAAAAACATTGAATCTGGGAGTTTGTGGATAAAGGGCTTAGTTTCCAGTTTTTATGATGTAATAGCTCTTTCTCACTAGTCACTACTATAAACCTAGTTCTAGAGGCGCTTGACTTACGACGCTTTATAAAAAAGGGGAAAATTCACTGGGTACCCCTAAACTTCGTCATTTTACACGTGGTATACATTTATATAATTGTGCACATAGTAACCTTGAGGTTTCATTTTCAAGTATGACATGCTTTTTTTATCGTTCTTAAAATTTTTAAATGAACATAAACTGTAGATCAGACATTAGAATTTACCAAAAAAAAATTTAAAATTGATTAACTCTTCGAGATCTCTATAATTTGATCAAACAAAAAATGGTCATTCGGAAATTTAAGATCGAAGTAATGGACGATTTTAGGTTCGTGAGAAATAAACCTTAGAAAATGTTTGTAACACCACGTGCTTTTATAATAAATTTTATCCGGAACTTTATTTATTAAAATAATTATTTTGCGAGTTTAATTATTTAATGCGTATTTAACGCTTGCGGTCTCTATTTTATTATTTTCCGTTTTTACCTAATTTGGATGTGTTAAAATGTCCGTGCACGATTTGACTATTTAAATCTAATAGCTACTTCTCCTATATAAACTCTTTGAGCATTTTAATTATACTAAACCTGATTTGTAATTGGTTTATCCATCTTGTGAGTTAAAGGATCAAAAGCCCACTGAAACGCTCTCCTATATAAATGAAATAACCTAGCAAGCTAGTAGCTGAATTCCTGGTTTCGTGGGTTTGGCCAAAGCCCCCTCCTTTCTTTTCATTCTTCTCCCTTTTAACTCCATTGTTATGCAACTTTTTTCATTCAAATCAAATATAAATTATATATTTACAATCCTAGCTCTTACTTCTACAATATATTCTATTCAAAGGATTTTTTAGGGACTCGATTATATGGAGTTTAGACCTACCTTTAGTGTTTCTATATTTGATGGGTAAATAAGAAGAATAAGAAGATGTCTTTCTTTGGGCGTTTTAGAGTAGGATTTGTGTAGGACTTTATTTTTGGCGTCTTTATGAAGATGAAGATTATTTTGCGGTCTTTATTGCGTAATAAAGGTAACTAGGTGTTTTCGTCTAATTATGTTTATAGAAAGTGAATTAATTAACATGATATAATGATTGATTGTATAATTAATTGTTTATGTGGTTATTTATGCTTATGATTCACATGTTTAATTGCATTTAATGTTTATGTTCTTATTCTATTTTCAATTTTTCATATGGTGTACGAACTAGGGTTCAAATCGCGAACCCTAGTGTCGTTGGTGGGGGCGCGGCCGTGGCCTAGGGTTTTGGCCTCCACCTCGTGGGAGAGGCTAGGGTTTGCTTCTTTTAAAGAATTAGGGTTTTGGTTTACATCATTATGGTTATAGTATATTAAACTATACTTTGTATGTAAGCTACCCTGGTTATACCTATTTGAGCTATAACTTTGAAAGTGACGTTACGGTGCAGTGTACTATAACAAGACTCGTTGTGGTGACATGTCGTTTTGTACCGTGGAGTCTGTAACACCCGCAAATGTACCATATTTTTATAGTAAAAATATTTTACGGATACTTTTCAGCGAAATTTAGTTTTAGTTTAGAATTAAATTTCTCGTGTCGAATTTGGAATTTCCGAGTTCGTATTTGGATTTTATGCGAGATTTCAAGTGAATCACGTCTTAAGACGTAATTGACTTTTCCTTGACTTTTCCACTTACTCCCTCTTATACTCACCCTAACCCTAACTTCCTCACAACTCAACGTCTCCTTCTTCCTCACCAAGAAACCCCAAAACCTATCTTCCATATCTGATCCACCTTAGAATCGTCTCAACTCTCTCATTTCTCGCTCAAATTCACCTAGGTTCGTCTCATTCTTCCCTTCTCATCTTCCTCTATCCGTATTGGTAATAAATGTACCGTCTTTCTCGCTTTTCAAATTATCCGTCTTTCTCAAGGTGAATTATATTCATCTTTTATTAACTATTTGTAGGTGGTGATCTCCAAGATCCCGACAAAGACTACTTCTTGATTGAAGAGGACCTTGACGCGGAGTGAAGACGCAAAAAGGTAACAGTGAAGGGTTACTCGATATCATTTACGTGTTTGACGTGTTTTCTATGTTAGGAATCGTATTTAGAATATGATTAGTAAGCTTAGAAATTGTGTTGATGATACTTGTTGTTTGTTGAGAATTTATATGATAATTGATGATTTATGATAATAGTTGATGATTGTTAAATGTTGAACCTTAGTGAAATGGTGATTTTCGTGTGATGTTGACCCCAGCCGGCCGACCGGCAGCCGGTCAACCGGCTGGGGCAGTGGCTGTATATTTTGTATGTTACGTAATAATTGATGCATGAAATTGATCTCAGCCGGCCGACCGGCGCTGAGACACCCCTCTATTTTTCTTCAAGTTTTCATATACCCTTGGTCCCAGCCGGCAGCCGGTCCACCTGACCGGCTGGGACACTCTGCTCTTTCATGTTGGTTTTCATATGATTGTTGGTACCAGCCGGGTGGCCGACAGCCGGTCCACCTGACCGGCTGGCACCTGCTGGAAGTTCTTTGTAATTCTTGTTTACGTTTTCATTTATAATATTTCCGATGGTTCATTTATCGTATAAATTTATGGAATGACTTTAAATATTAATGTTTCGAATATATGATATTTCATTCGCTTGTATCGCATGTTTTGTGACGGTTTTTGGTATGTCCCACTTTGAGTCGGTTTTTACAAATGTTACGGTTTGAGCACTAATTTTCTATGTGCTTTGTACTCTCATTCCCTTGGCTACCTCCACGTTCGTAAGGCTGGAATGTCGGAACGGGGATGTATCCTTACTGCTTAATTGCATGTGTTAGTGGGCATACGACGACGTTGTTGGGAGGCGAACGCTTTGCGTTGATCGACCCGACCGTCAAATGTTGTATACTTGCGAGGTGGTGTCATTTGCATGTAGCGTACCGCTTGTTATGAGGCTTGTGCTCCTTTCCGCCTCTTTCGTGAAGGTCGACCGAATTTGGGGTACTCGGCGTCTATGATTGACCGAGTCTTGGATGCGAAATGTCATCGCTTGTCGAATCGGAAAATGGTTATTCCGAGAGTCTGGCCAGGTTTAGACTAGGACCAGGTATTTATATCGTTGTCCTACCTGGAGGAAATTAGTCTACATATATGAAATGTCATCGTGTATGCGTTCAGGGAAATGTTTATGTCGTGGATGCATTTTAATCATACTTGCCATGTACACGGTGCTAGTGCGTTTCATTTACCGTGAGAGATGTCGTCAATATATTGGTATGTTTGGATGGATGATTACATGGTTGATTATTTGTGATCATTGGATGACTTGACATAGTTTGTTTGTCGAGTCTCAATCTTATCAAACTTATACCGCTAACGGTGAGATGCAAGCCCTAGTGAGTGTATATGGTTGCCTAAGAGTGTCTTCCTTGTGTCCTTCTATAACATGATGATTACGGATTTGTACTTCATATACTCTTATCATTATATATTGAATTGCATATCTATCCTTATCATATCTCACATGTATATCTTCATATGCATGCTTCTACTTTTGTATTTCCTTTTATGTACGTTTAATGTGATATGGCTGGGAGAACCCGGAGTTACTCCCCACTGATTGTGGCGTTCATGTTTTTCATGGATGAACAGGTTGCTTGATTGGATGTCATTTTGCTTGGTATTTTGGGTTCGGGTGTAAGCTAGCGGGCGTTGTCCCTGGATGAAACACCTCTAGACGTTCATTAGCTAGATGCTAAATAACTTCGTCTTTTGTTAACATTTTGAGAGACTACGTCTCTCGTAGTATTTGTATTTGGTTTGTAATATTTGACACTCCTCGTATTTTCTATTTGCATGTAAAAAGTTTTAAAAATACCGTATTTCCGCTAATTAAATCGCATGCTTGTATGTTTTATTTCCGCATTCGCGAGGGTTATCACAGTTGCTATCAGAGCTTTATCGCTCCCGTCGCACACACGTGAACCCTAAACTTAAACTACTTGACCTTGAAATAATAAATGAGAGATGGGTAGAAGTTAAGGACTTTACTTGGTAGTCTATTTGTTTATGCTAATTGATAGGGGTAATTTAATTTGTTTTTGTTTCTTATGAAGATGGTTAGACCACGAGTAGTAGAGAATGTCATGCTGGAAGCTCTTACGCAAGTGTTGAAAAATCAACAAGATGCGGCTTTAGCTCAAGCCAACCAAGTTCCCCCTCGTAGAGAAGATAACCACCAAGGAGGCTACGCTTGGGTGGCAGGTCAAATAGCTAGGAGTAAGATTATACCTTACGGTGGAGAGCCGGACCCTACCTACCGAACTATCGGAATGGTTCCGAGAGATGGAGAAGCAGTTTGATATATACCAAGTCCGTGAAGAGGACAAGGTCAGGATCGCAAAGCACTTCCTTGTAAGGGAAGCAGATAATTGGTGGGCTATTACTAGTGCCACCGCTACTCTGGAAGATGATTTCATATGGGCATGTTTTAAAGCTCTAGTGGAAGGTCGATTATATCCTAAGGATCTTAAGCAACAAAGGCTCAAGGAGTTTATTGACTTTAAGCAAGGTAACTTGTCGGCACAAGAATTTACTACGGAGTTCAACAAGCTTGCTCATTTTGCTCCGAGACTTATCAGAGATGCCGAGGACCGAGCTTTCTACTTCCGCAACAAGCTGAGTGCTTTACTTCAAAGTAAAGTGAGGAGGAATACTACTTCCTTTGGGGATTTGTATGATGATGCTTTGTGGGCCGAGAATTCTATGAAGGCCATTAGGGATGAAGCTTTGATGAATAATCCTTATCCTTCTTTCACTCCTAGGCCAAATGTCTATGGGAAGAGACCGTTTATTCCGTCTTCCTCTAACTCTTATGCTAACAAGAGGAGATTCAATCCTCCTTCAAATGCAAATACAAGAGCTCCCACTCCTTTCATCCCCCGAGCTACTTCTAATGTGGCTCATAGGCCTTATGCTCCTCAAGCTCAAGCTCAAGGTCGCTTTTGTAACCGTTGTAGACTTCCACACCACCCCGGTGTGACTTGTTCCAACCGACCTTATATTTGCTACTTTTGTCAAAAGGGTGGTCACCGTTATGATGATTGCCCCGATCGAAAGTTGCCCCCTCCTACTGCTAAACCTAAGGGTTCTATCTTTGTTATGAGCCGTGCCGAAGCCGATGCTCATCCGGAGATAATTACGGGTATGTTCTCAATCTTAGAGCAACCGTGTCTTATTCTTTTTGATACCGGTGCTTCTATGTCTTTTGTGTCTTCGACTTATGCTAATAAATTATCTATTGAGCCTACATCTAGTGAGGATACTCCCATATCCTTACTATCCGGAGATATTATCTCTTGTTCTACTCTATATCCTAATGTCCCAATATCTATTGCGGGTTCTATCTTTCCCGCAAATCTCCTTAAGTTCCCTCTAGGACAGTTCGATACAATTCTAGGCATTGATTGGTTAGCATTGTACCATGCTATGTTCGAGTGTCGTGATCAAAAGATTTATTTAAAGAGTCCTTTAGGAGTTAGAATAACCTATAAGGGATCTCATCCCCGAAAAGGTGTGTCTTTGATTTCCGCTATGAAATTGGTGAGTATGGTAAGAAAGGGTCACCAAACATAATTGTGTCTTGTGACTTCTTCAACTACCTCTTTGCCAAATATTGAAGATGTGCCTATCGTTCGTGAATTCGTTGATGTATTCCCTGAAGACTTGCCCCGGATTCCTCCCGAGCGTGATGTTGAGTTCTCTATTGATCTTGTACCTGGTTCTGGACCCATAGCCAAAGCTCCTTACCGTATGGCTCCAACCGAGTTGAAAGAGTTAAGGAAGCAGCTTGATGATATGATGGAGAAGAGTTTTATTCGACCAAGTGCCTCGCCTTGGGGTGCTCCCGTTCTTTTTGTGAAGAAGAAAGATGGTTCTATGAGGCTTTGTATTGATTACCGTGAATTGAATCGGATTACAATCAAGAATAGGTATCCTTTGCCGAGGATAGAAGATTTGTTTGATCAACTAAAGGGTGCTTCTACTTTTTCCAAGATTGATTTGAGATCCGGTTATCACCAAATTCCCGTTCGTGATGTTGATATTCCGAAGACCGCTTTTAGTACAAGGTATGGTCATTATGAGTTCAAGGTGATGCCATTTGGATTGACGAATGCTCCCGCTATTTTCATGGACCAAATGAACCGCACATTTAGTGAGTATCTTGACAAGTGTGTGGTGGTGTTCATTGACGATATTCTTATTTTCTCCAAGTCCGAAGAAGAGCATGCTATTCATCTAAGGACTATTCTGAGTGTTCTTCGTCGTCAGAAGTGGTATGCTAAATTCTCCAAGTGTGAATTTTGGTTACCTAAGGTGTCCTTTCTTGGGCATGTAATCTATAAAGAAGGTGTAATGGTGGATCCTTCGAAGATTGAAGCTGTGGTTGATTGGAAGAGTCCGACCGACGTTAGAGAAGTTCGAAGTTTTCTTGGTTTAGCTGGTTATTACCGTAGATTTGTCAAGGATTTCTCTAAGCTTGCTAGACCGATGACCCAGTTGTTGAAAAAGGAAACCAAGTTCCTATGGAATGAAGCTTGTGAAGCCGCGTTTCAAGAGTTACAGAAAAGGTTAACTACCGCTCCGGTGTTGACCTTACCTGAAGATGGTGTAGACTTTGATGTCTATTGTGATGCTTCTAAGATGGGATTGGGTTGTGTACTTATGCAAAGTAGGAAAGTGGTGGCTTATGCTTCGAGACAGTTGAGAGTTCATGAAGTGAACTATCCTACTCATGATTTGGAATTGGCCGCCGTTGTTCATGCTTTGAAAGTGTGGAGACACTACCCTATTGGTGTTCATTGTCGTATATTCACCGATCACAAAAGTTTGAAGTACATATTTACTCAAAAAGAGTTGAATATGAGGCAAATAAGATGGTTGGAATTGGTGAATGATTATGATTTTGAGTTATTGTACCATGAAGGGAAGGCTAATGTTGTTTTTGATGCTCTTAGTAGGAAAGCTTCTCATGCGTTGAATGCTATGCGGGTATTACCCGATGATCTTTGTGCCGAGTTTCGAAAGTTGAGGTTAGAATTCGTGGAACGTGGATTTGTTTATGTTGGTGCTATGACTGCCGAAACTGTTTTTTCCGTGAGATCCACGAAAGCCAAGTTGATGATCTTACCTACAAGTCTATTCAAGCCAAACTTCTTGAAAGAAAAGCTAAAGATTTCAAGTTTGATGATGAAGGTGTTCTTCGTTTCCATGGTCGTTTGTTTGTGCCTAATGCTCTTGATTTCAGAAAGCGAGTTCTTGATGAAGCTCACCTTTCCCCTTATTCTATTCACCCCGGAGGTGATAAGATGTATAAAGATCTGAAGCTACAATTTTGGTGGCCGAATCTGAAAGGCGATGTTGTGTCTTATGTTGGAAGATGTCTTACTTGCCAACAAGTGAAGATTGAACACAAGAGGCCCGGTGGATTGCTACAACCTTTGGATATTCCACTATGAAAGTGGGAATCTATTTCTATGGATTTTGTTATGGCTTTACCGAGGACCGTTGGAGGTAAAGATGTCGTTTGGGTTGTTGTTGATCGTTTGACCAAGTGTGCTAGATTTATTCCTATCAAAGAAACTTGGAGTTTAGATCGTTTAGCCAAGGCCTATGTTGATGAGATTGTTAGATACCATGGTGTTCCTAAGGAGATCATATCCGACCGAGATCCGAGATTTTGTTCGAGATTTTGGAAGGCTTTACAAGAAGCCATGGGTAGTAAATTGTTGATGAGTACCGCATTTCATGCCGCTACCGATGGTCAGACCGAGAGGACTATCCAGACTTTAGAAGACTTGCTTAGGGCTTGTGCACTCGACTTCCAATCTAGTTGGGAAAAGAGTCTACCGTCAGTGGAGTTTTCTTACAACAATAGTTATCATGCCTCGATCAAGATGGCTCCTTATGAAGCTCTTTATGGAAGAAAATGTCGAAGTCCTATATGTTGGAATCAATTGAGTGATGTTCGTGACTTAGGCCCCGATGTTCTTGTTGAGACTATTGATCATGTGAAAGTCATTCGTGATAGAATGAAATCCGCTCAAGACCGTCAAAAGTCTTATGCCGATATCTGAAGAAGGCCGTTAGAGTTTGAAGTTGGGGATAAAGTGTTTTTGAAAGTATCTCCAATGAAGGGTGTTAAAAGGTTTGGTGTTAAGGGTAAATTGAGCCCGAAATACATTGGACCCTTTGATATTGTGAAAAGGATTGGTGCCGTTGCTTACAAGTTGGATTTGCCCCCGAATTTGGCTAAGGTTCATGATGTTTTCCATGTTTCTCAATTGAGAAAGTATATAAGTGATCCAAGCCATGTCTTTCAAAAGGATATGCCCGAGCTTGAACCAAATTTGTCCTTTGAAGAGAAGTCGATCCGCATCCTAGATCGCAAGGATAAGAAGTTGAGAAGTAAGCTGGTTCCTTTAGTGAAACTCTTGTGGAGATGTGCCAATGTCGAAGAAGAGACTTGGGAAACGGAAGCTTCTATGCGTAGTAAATATCCGAGTCTTTTCGATTAAGGTATCTTTCTTTCGCTCATGTTTCGAGGGTGAAACTTTTTAAAAGGTGGGGTGATTGTAACACCCGCAATTGTACCCTATTTTTATAGTAAAAATATTTTACGGATACTTTTCAGCGAAATTTAGTTTTAGTTTAGAACTAAATTTCCCGTGTCGAATTTGGAATTTCCGAGTTCGTATTTGGATTTTACGCGAGATTTCAAGTGAATCACGTCTTAAGACGTCATTGACTTTTCCTTGACTTTTCCACTTACTCCCTCTTATACTCACCCTAACCCTAACTTCCTCACAACTCAACATCTCCTTCTTCCTCACCAAGACACCCCAAAACCTAGCTTCCATATTTGATCCACCTTAGAATCGTCTCAACTCTCTCATTTCTCGCTCAAATTCACCTAGGTTCGTCTCATTCTTCCCCTCTCATCTTCCTCTATCCTTATTGGTAATAAAATTACTGTCTTTCTCGCTTTTCAAATTATCCGTCTTTCTCAAGGTGAATTATATTCATCTTTTATTAACTATTTGTAGGTGGTGACCTCCAAGATCCCGACAAAGACTACTTTTTGATTGAAGAGGACCTTGACGCGGAGTGAAGACGCAAAAAGGTAACGGTGAAGGGTTACTCGATATCGTTTACGTGTTTTACGTGTTTTCTATGTTAGGAATCGTATTTAGAGTATGATTAGTAACCTTAGAAATTGTGTTGATGATGATACTTGTTGTTTGTTAAAAATTTAGATGAGAATTGATGATTTATGATAATAGTTGATGATTGTTAAATGTTGAACCTTAGTGAAATGGTGATTTTCGTGTGATATTGACCCCAGCCGGGCGACCGGCAGCTGGTCAGCTGACCGGCTGGGGTTGTGGCTGTATATTTTGTATGTTACGTAATAATTGATGCATGAAATTGATCTCAGCCGGCCGACCAGCGCTGAGACACCCCTCTATTTTTCTTCAAGTTTTCATATACCCTTGGTCCCAGCCGCGTAGCCGGCAGCCGGTCCACCTGACCGGTTGGGACACTCTGCTCTTTCATGTTGGTTTTCATATGATTGTTGGTACCAGCCGGGTGGCCGGCAGCCGGTCCACCTGACCGGCTGGCACCTGCTGGAAGTTCTTTGTAATTCTTGTTTACGTTTTCATTTATAATATTTCCGATGGTTCATTTATCGTATAAATTTACGGAATGACTTTAAATATTAATGTTTCGAATATATGAAATTTCATTCTCTTGTATCGCATGTTTTGTGACGGTTTTTAGTATGTCCCACTTTGAGTCGGTTGTTACAAATATTACGGTTTGAGCACTAATTTTCTATGTGCTTTGTACTCTCATTCCCTTGGCTACCTCCACGTTCGTAAGGCTGGAATGTCGGAACGGGGATGTATCCTTACATGCTTAATTGCATGTGTTAGTGGGCATACGACGACGTTATTGGGAGGCGAACGCTTTGCGTTGATCACCCGGCCGTCAAATGTTGTGTTCTTGCGAGGTGGTGTTATTTGCATGTAGCGTACCGCTTGTTATGAGGCTTGTGCTCTTTTCCGCCTCTTTCGTGAATTATGTCGACCGAATTTGGGGTACTCGGCGTCTATGATTGACCGAGTCTTGGATGCGAAATGTCATCGCTTGTCGAATCGGAAAATGGTTATTCCGAGAGTCTGGCCAGGTTTAGACTAGGACCGGGTATTTATATCGTCGTCCTAACAGGAGGAAATTAGTCTACATATACGAAATGTCATCGTGTATGCGTTCAAGGAAATGTTTATCTCGTGGATGCCTTTTAATCATACTTGTCATGTACACGGTGCTAGTGCGTTTCATTTTTCGTGAGAGATGTCGTCAATGTATTGGTATGTTTGGATGGATGATTACATTGTTGATTATTCGTGATCATTGGATGACCTAGTGAGTGTATATGGTTTCCTAAGAGTGTCTTCCTTGTGTCCTTCTATAACATGATGGTTACGGATTTGTACGTCATATACTCTTATCATTATATATTGAATTGCCTATCTATCCTTATCGTATGTCACATGTATATCTATATATGCATGCTTCTACTTTTGTATTTCCTTTTATGTACGTTTAATGTGATATGGCTGGGAGAACCCGGAGTTACTCCCCACTGATTGTGGCGTTCATGTTTTTCATGGATGAACAGGTTGCTTGATTGGATGGCATTTTGCTTGGTATTTTGGGTTCGGGTGTGCGCTAGCGGGCGTTGTCCCTGGATGAAACACCTCTAGACGTTTCTTAGCTAGTTGCTAAATAACTTGTCTTTTGTTAACATTTTGAGAGACTACGTCTCTCGTAGTATTTTGTATTTGGTTTGTAATATTTGACACTCCTCGTATTTTCTATTTGCATGTAAAAAGTTTTAAAAATACCGTATTTCCGCTAATTAAATAGCATGCTTGTATGTTTTATTTTGCATTCGCGAGGGTTGTCACAGAGTCGATCCCTCGGTGATGGTGTTATAGAGGACTAACTCGTGACGGAAGAGAGTTATAGTTGATGATAGTATAACCTCGCACGTATAAGGTTATAACTTGAAGTGTTATAACTTCACTAATGTTGAGTGAAGGTTATAGCTAAAGGTACTATAACTTTGCTAAAGTTTAGTGAAAGTTATAGTTGATGATACTATAACCTGACACGCTTAACTAAGGTTATAGTTGAAGTGCTATAACTTCACTAAAGTTGGGTGAAGGTTATAGCTGAAGTTACTATAACTTCACTAAAGTTGAGTGAAGGTTATAGCTGAAGGTACTATAACTTTGCTGAAGTTAAGTGAAGGTTATAGTTGATGATACTATAACCTGACATGCTTAACTAAGGATAGGGGTTACTATAACTTCATTAAGGTTAAGTGAAGGTTATACTTGGTGGTATTGTAACATTGGATGTTATATGCTTTTGTGTCTGGTGTTATGGTAACTCGAACTATAACATGACCTTTGAGGTATAATGTTATAGGTCAAGATACTATAACCTTAGTCATTTGTGTTTGTTTATGTGTAGTGTTATAGTCAGTTGGACTATAACACTATGTTTTCATATCGTATTTGTGACAACCCTCGCGATAGCGGAAATAAAACATAACAAGCATGCAATTTATATAGCGGAAAATACGATATTTTTGAGACTTTTTACATGCCAAAAGAAGAGTACGAGGAATGTCAAATAAATACAAACTGAAAGTATAACAATACTACAAAGAGACGTAGTCTCTCAAAACGTGATCAAACATAAAGTTGTTTAGCAAACTAGCTAAAAGCGTCTATGGGTGAATCGTCGAGTACAGCGCTCGCTAGCTCACGCCCGAACCCAAAAACAAGGAAAGATCCAGCCAAGCAACATGTACATTCATGAAACATGAACGCAACAGTCAGTGGGGAGTAACTCCGGGTTCTCCCAGCTATATCACAAATAACATACTTAAACGGAAATAGACAAGTAGAAGCATACATATGTATATATGTGAATTACGAGAAATATAAATAAGCATTTCAATATATAGAGATATAGGTGCATGAAGTATAAAACGAAAAGCATCATATTATAGACAGGCTCGGGGAAGAAACACTTAGGCAACTATATACTCACTAGGGCTTACATCTCACCGTTAGTGGCATATACTTTATAAGATAGAGACTCGACATATAAACCACGCCAAGTCATCCAACGGTCACAAATAATCAACATATAAACATCCATCCAAACATAAGAATATGGTAATAGAATCTCTCACGGTTAATGACACGCACTAGCACCATGTACATAACAAGTATGATCAATACACGTCCACGGGATAAACATTTCCCTGAACCATACACGATAAACGTTTCGTATATGTACACTCATTTCCGCCCGGTAGGACGACGATAATAATACGGTCCTAGTCTAAACCTGGCCAGACTCTCGGAATAAACATGTTCCGATTCAACATGCGATACACATTTCGCATCCAAGACTCGGTCAAACACAGAAGCTGAGTACCCCAAATTTGGTCACAACTACACGAAAGAGGCGGAAAGAGCACAAGAATCATAATCATGCGGTACGCTACATGCGATGACACCACCTTGCAAGGATACGACATTTGACGGCCGGGTCGATCAACGCATTGCGTTCGCCTCCCAACAACGTTGTCATATCCCCACTAAAACATGCATACAAGCATTAAGGATACACCTCCTCGTTCCGACATTCCAGTCTAACGAGCAAGGAGGTATAGCCGGGGATTGAGAGTTCATAGCACTTAACAATTAGTGCTCAAAACAAAACATAGGTAAAATCGATTCAAAGGGGGACATATCAAAAACCGTCACAAAACATGCGATATAAGCGAGTGGGATATCATATATTCTAAACATTAATATTTAATGCTATTACGTAAATTTATACGATAAACGAACCATACAAACTATTATAAGTGAGAACATAAGGAAAGAAGTAGAAGAAGAATTCAGGTCGTGCCAGCCGGTCAAGGAGACCGGCCGCCGGCTACCCGGCTGGCACTTCAGCAACAATCGAAAACTATCAAAAATACAGGGTGTCCCAGCCGGCAAGGGGACCGGCCGCCGGCTACCCGCTGGGACCACATACCACATACCCGGCCGGCTGAGACTTACATAACATCAAAAATATTTTGAAACACCAATTTCACCCAGCCATACTCCCAGCCGGTCGGCTGACCGGCGGCCGGTCGGCCGGCTGGGACTACATATGCACGAAAATCATCAACACTTATCAACAACCATCAACAATTATCAACCATCATCAACAATCATCAACAATCATCAACAAACACAAATTCTATGAACACTCATCCTAATCCAAATACATTTACTAATATCAAAACACATTAAATGCCCAATAATTGTCAGTAGACATTTGGTAAACATCAAGTAAAGAATTAAAACACGTATTGATATCGAGTAACCCTTCACCGTTATCTTTGTGCATTTTCAATCGTCTTCTAGGTCCTCCTCCACGAGGTAGTAATCCTTGTCGGGGTCTTGAAGGTCTCCACCTATATAAAGACAACAAAAGATGAATATAATTGACCTTTGAGAAAGACGGAAAAATTGAAAATGAGAAAGACGGTAATTTTATTACCACACAAGGTAGAGGACGATAAGAGGGGAAGATTATGATGAAAATTAAAGGATTTGAGTGAGTAATGAATGAGTTATGAGGAGCTTGAGTTTGATCAAAAATGGGGGTTAGGGTTTTGGTTACTTGGTGAGGAAGAAGGTAAGTGGAAAAAGATGAGGGAGTTAGGGTTATAAGGTGAGTGGAGTAATATGGGGGAAAAAGCCCAAAAGCGGCTTAACGCGTAACCCACACGGAATTCCGAGTAGAGTCTGAATACGAACTCGGATTTGCTAAATTACACACGGGAAACTAAGTTCTAGACTAAATCTTAAATTACGCTAACCAGTATCCGTATAATATTTTCAAAATAAAATAGGGTACATTTACGGGTGTTACAGTATTGGTTATTCTTATTCCTATGTTGTTGGACAGTCGGTTGTCTTGTTCTTGGGTTGAGTCGTGACGTTATTCACGCATTGTTGGGCGGTCAGGAGTACTCTTCCTGAGTTGAGCCGTGACGGTGTTCACGCATTGGTTTGTGCAGTCAGTTAAACTGTGCATTTGTTTGTTGCTGGTTGAATAGATGACAATAATATATGTTATATACTATCCGAATGAACTAACGCTACCCTTCGGGGATTCGGTTTTATGGTCTATGTTCATGGAGGGGGGGGGGGGGTATCAGAGGCAGTTCGTTATACGCTCTGGTCCCTGATGCGGTCGTTATGCACCAAAAATAAAACTTAAGTCTACTAACTAAGAAGATAGCGGAAGTATGGTCGATCTCCACAGGGAGGAAATTAACTAACTGAAATCTAAATCTGCTAGTAACAATCTGGGGGGTTTTGAAAAGGTTTTAACTAAACTAAATAAGATCAAAGGAAGAGAAATAAAAGATAGAGATTAATATGAAATAAATCAGATAAAGAGAAATATGCTAGGATTCGGTCCGCTGCAGTATCGGTATCTATGGGTCAACTAAGTCAGTCAATCTATCAATGAGAAGAGCAATGGTTTTCTCCTTTCGGTCTCAAACCACCCTAGGGATTTTCCTAATTAACTCTCGTCCCCTTAGGAGTCACCTATCAATTGTAAGCAAGCCTTCCCTTCCAATCTTTCGATCCAGGTCGGGGTTAACTACCTAGCCAGTCTCCTGCGTGCACTCATTCGACTAAACCTCAATTAAATTGCTTAAACTGATTCTCATATTCAAGACGAACTAAAATAATCTATCCTAACATGCCTCTACTACAGTTTCCCTCATCCCAACATACAAGAGAATTAGCTACTCATGCTATTAACGATGCTAACAAAGACGATTGAACATATGACGATAGACATAATAAAATCGTAATTAATAAGCATGACAATAACAACGCAGTTGTTAAGAAGAGTAAGCACTAATTAAAACAAAGGTTAAGGAAGAGAGAAAAGAAGAAATTTACAATCTTAGCAATCCGGCGTAAGAAACAAATCCACGTTGATAAGCCCGAATGCAAACTAAAGAAAGAAGAGAGTTTAGAAACTAGAAGCTAAGTGGTGATGATCAGGGATCACCCCATGATAACCTAATGACGAAAATAAGAGTCTTAAATAAGCATAACACGACTCTAAACCCTAATTAAGCTATGGACTTAAGGCCCGTGATAGATTCCACTCGATCGAGGGAAAGAACCACTCGATCGAGGGAAATAACCACTCGATCGCGGACTTTATTGGAGGAAATCACTCGATCTAGTAACAATTCTACTCGATCGAGCAAATATTCAGCAGCTACCACTCGATCGAGCACAGGACAGCTCGATCGAGCAACTCTTCACTTTAATGCTCCTCGATCGATCAAAAGCATAGTCGATCGAGGTTTTCTGGCTTGGCACATAGTGTGAGTCATGGCTTTGGACTCGATTGTGAGCGGTTTCACGCTTTCCCATGCAAGAGCTTCTGTTCCGTTCCCTCCATTCTCCTAAATGCATGCAAAGTGGACTGTTTCGGCTTGGTTTCTGCTACTATGCAACTTGTACCTACAAAATAGTAATGAAAGTACAAAGTAGCCAAATAGGGGCATATGGGGATATAATATCACTTAAATGACATAGAAATGCGTGCATAAATGGACTAGAAAGTCTATATGAAATGTACGCATCAGTCCCCGAGTGTCGTTCGATGTACAGTTAATGCATCGAGTGTCTGGCCAGGTCTTAGACATATAGGCAGTGGTTATACGTTATACATAGTACCGTGGATATAGTTTGTTACAAGGTCCACAGTGGATGCACTTCGTTATACGGTCCACACCGATGGAGGCAGTTCGTTATATGCTCCATCAGCTAGAGGTAGTTCGTTATACACTCTAGCGGTTAGAGGCAGTTCGTTAATCGCTCTAATGGCGTTAATTCTATTCGCTATGCTTTGATGCTAGCATTGTGCTTTACGTTGTTGTGGATCGTATGCTACTTTGGGTCTTGAACGTATTCTTGGTCTATTGGTCGCATATGGTCTAGGTCTGCAAGGTTGAATTCATATAGGTTTTGGTTCCGTCTTTGTAAGATTCGAATGTACGTCATATTGTATAGATAGCGTCACATATCATTTATGATTGCTATTGGTTGTTATAGATTGTTATTAATTCAGCCATTTGTAAACATGACTGGGAGAGCACCTAGTTACTCCCGACTGATTGTTGACCCCCATTCTCAGGTTGAATTGGTTGTTGCTTGTCTGGATGTTGTGCTGTAGAGACTTGTGGCAAGAAAAATAATTTATTTAGGAATTTATTTAAGTTAAGGTTTATTAATAATGTATTAGTTTAGTTTTGAATTTGAGTATCGATCCGGATTGGTCAGATGTTTCCACCACCTTGACCCTATTCATCTTTGTACTCTGATGGATTACTTATTATTAAGGTATTTTTTTTGTTTTAAAAATCCGGGTTGTCACAATGTTAGTCGACAATTTTTTTTTTCTAATCGTAGCTTATGACAAGAAAATGTTTTTAGGACAAAAATTGGCCAAACGAATTCAGTACAAGGGTTATGCTCAATTGAAGTTTTTAAAGCGACAAAAAGGTCATGTTAGTGCATAAAAATAGAAAGTGAAGGGTGACATTTGGATAAAAATAGAAAGTGAAGGGTGACATTTGGACAAACTTAAAATATTAGGTACCATGTGAAAAATGGAAAAGTTTAGGGGTAACACGTGAATTTTCCGTAAAAAAACTGCCGATTTTTGTTTAATTAAGGACTAAGCAAGGCGATTTTAGCAAGGCTGCATAATAGCGCTCTTATGCTTTCGGCGGGGTAAAAAATCACTTACATTTCTTAGATCATTACACACTAAACCCTTAAAAAAAATTCCGTGTTATACTATTTTCTTCATGTAAAACGAAGGATACCCTAATACTTTCAAAGCAATTTCAATCAGACTCTTGAAACAAGTGAGAGATCTTTAATTGCAATTCCCTGTGTTTTCGATTATAACGCAATTTCATTTGTTATTGTTGATGCTACTTTTTTCCGATTATATCAATGAAAATTGGTGGTCGGTTTGTTTTTTGTGTTTCGGTTATTCGGTTCGGTAATTTTCATTATTTATATTTGCTTAAAGTATAACTTTCTTGCTAAAAAAAATACACTATTTGTGAATTTAATTGTTGTAGTGTTTGTACGATGTTGATTTTTTCAGTGTATTTGTTGTAACGGAGGCGTCCTGTTACTCAATAGTTAATTGATAAGGTGATATGAACAATAAATGGCGAATATAAATAAAGTTGACACAAAGATTTACGTGGTTCACCAGTAAAATAACTAGCTACGTCCACCCTGCGAGGAGATCAAATTTTCATTGTTGTGGAGAAAATAGTACAAAAGTAGACCGGTATACACGCGCTCTATATGAATCAAAAGTATACCCAATTCAACCAATAAAATAGTAATCTCAAAGGGACAAAAGAGACTATTTAAATTGAGTTCAACCCGCAAAGAACTCACCAAAAAGACGAAGGACAAACGATCTTGAGGCCAACCAAGATCCAAACAAACTCCTCCAATCTTCAAAGAATAGAACCCCAATAATAAGAGGCCGGAACAAACTGAGTTTTATTCTTCAGAAGGAACCTCACAAATCGACCCTTTTTATTGTGCTTTAAAATATTACTAGTTTTAAGCCCGTGCAGAAATTTCACGGGACTGTTTTGAAAAATTTTATATAGCAAATGTTACAATAAAATTTACATTGTAGGTTATATGTTATGGAGTAGGTCTTGTTTTTAACCGTCTTAAGTTTAAGAATTAATGTTATGTTATACTGTTTTGAAGTTGTTTATATGCCATCATTTCAAATTTGGATTAAAAAATAAATTCGTAAAAGGAAAAAGAGGTAAGACTGTAGAATAAGGGTGTCATTTTTGCAGGCTGTAATGCGTGTTACAAATTTTTGTACTTCAGTTCATTTAAACTGGGATCCAAATTTGCAAGCCTTGCCAATCATCGTGCATTTTTGTACTTTAAATTCATTCAAATTGGGCTCCAAATATTACCACAATGTCCACAACTATTTTGCATTACATACCTAATAGGCTAATACTCCCTCAGTCCCAATGAATTGTTATCTTTTCCATTCTACACAAAGATCAAGACAACAATATAATTTGTCAAATAGATCAATATGTTAAAGAAAATATGTCCACTTGCCCACTCTAGCCACTTGCTCAATACTTACCCAATGTAGAAATAGATAACAAATGAATGATACACCCAAAAATGGAAATTGATAACAATTCACCGGTATGGAAGGATTAACAATCAATCTAAAACACTCACAAAACCCCAAATATAGAAACCCCTAATTTTCCTCACTCGCCTCACATATAATCTACACTCTGCATAACATCTTTTTCGTGTGTGAATTGCTAGCCAGGCTAGCCACTTTTTTTTCTCATACACACTCTTTCATCAGTTCATCATCTTTAGCCCAAATTAAATTCTTAAACCAAACGGTCAAATATCTTCATTTACATCATCAATGCACACCTAATTTTTTTTATTTTATTTGTGATTGATTAATCTGGTATAAAAAAAAAGATTTGTGTATGCATGTCTTAAAGGCTTAAATTTTAGGCTAGTAAAAAAATTTTATTTAATTCTGTAATTTATTTTAATACAAATTGTGTAGGTATAAGTTTTATATCAAATATTAGTAACCTACACCCTTTCTAATTTTGCTCGATCGTGAAAAAGAAACATGTGATTTATTATGAATAATTTTTTACATGTTATTCTGAACTTAATTGATTTTATAGATTGAAGATTTAAAATTTTCAATTTAATAGAAGATTAAAAAAACACAGTACTCGTACAATATAGTGTTGTGAAAATATTATATTTAAAGTATCTTCCTTTCCCGAATAAAATGTATCATTGAATTAATGAACGAAAACTTTGATTTTCTTTAATACTATTGTCTATGAATATAAAATTGTTAAAAAACAATAATTTTTGCTGCCTTTCCGGTTTTTTTAAGTTGCTATTAATTTTTTTTGAGTTACAATAATACTCCAAAATATTTAGTTTTTGTTTTATTTTTATACTTTTGGAAAAAAAAATTATTAATGAATTACAAAGGCTTGATTTGTAGATTAGAGAAAAGAAAATTAAAGAATTAAGAGTGGGTGGTGGCCCACCATAAATAAATGTTATAGATTAATGATTGTTGTTTTGATGATGTGGGTGAAGGAGAATGGAGTAAATGTTTGTGTTTTAATATATAGGGGATCTCTATCTTAATTAACCTAGAACATTACTTGGGTCTTTATATACTTATTCCACCCAAGATAAAATATCTAGGCTATGACAAGAAGTAATACGATTAGGAAATTAATTACTTAATTCCCTAATCAAATTAGGCAAAACCCACGACTAACAAAAAAAACCACAGAAGTATCAAATAAATAGGAAAGTGGCGGGTCCCACTGTTTTTCTAGCCAAAAATGTAGAAAACAAGTTAAAGGCTTTAACTAAAGTCAAAGTCTTAAAACAAGGAATCTTTGTAGTACTATAATGTGAGCACAAATTCTCATTTGTGACGGATATTATCCGTCGCAACCTTAAGACGAATACCATATTCTCTCACAAAATACCCATCAAGGGTGAGTGGAGAAGCACATGGGGGGTGCCCACCTTGTCCCCTCTACCCACTTCCTCTCACAAAATACCCGTCGCAAGATCCGATCCGTCGCAAGCAAGACCTACTGTAATGTGAGACCCAGCGGTAGAAGTCGGTTCCATGCCATGCCAAATAATAGACTCGTGCGAGACTCGCATGAACCACAAACCTTATTTATTCTTATCATAGCTTAGTCTGTCTTCGACACAAATTCAAGGCATAAATTTCTAACAATTCACCACCTTGACTTGAATTACCCAAAAAAACAAACCAAAACCAAAACC
This sequence comes from Heliosperma pusillum, assembly GCA_022085475.1. Lineage (NCBI taxonomy): Eukaryota > Viridiplantae > Streptophyta > Magnoliopsida > Caryophyllales > Caryophyllaceae > Heliosperma > Heliosperma pusillum. Next base: position 37,443 of record JAIUZE010070342.1, read on the forward strand.
AAAACCAGTTTCAATTGAGTCGATTCTCAAGTCACTACTTGTCCCAGTAGTCTCCACTTTGACTTGAACACAACCCACAAAAAGAAAAATGAACCAAGTGTGCAACAAACGTGACCAAATATACAAAATACCATATGTATCAAGCTGCGACTACCAAACGTACTAAGTACCAACATATCTTCATACCAACAGAAAGGCCAAATGTAGCAACACTCCGAAGAGGACAAAAGCTACCAAACGCCAACAAAAATATATGAGATACCAAATGTCACTAATGATTGAACGATGCACCAAAACAACACACAAGACTCCAAAACAAAATCTCCTCCAAAATATCATGGCCAAATGTACCGTCGTACCAAATTGTCCAAAAGGACACAAATGCCATGAACAAAACACATGTCTCACCTGGTACATAAGAGAGTGTCGCGAACACCACCAACATGCCTACACCAAGGCAACAACAACCCAAGTCGAAACTAAAACAACATTCTAAGCGAGCACAAATCACCTCCATCAAAGGTGCAAATTGTTAGACTAAACAGTCCAACCCAAAAGCTCCAAAGAACAAACTCCCGTCGAAGTTTCAGAATGACCCCTTGCGAGGTCCCAAACAGCTCTCTTTCAAGAGCCACAAGAGCTCCACCTGGAGCCCCAAACCGCCCCACCTCACGGGGCGCGGATCGCCTCATTACGGCGAAGAGACAAGTGCTGGAAGCTTGCCTTGAGAACCTAGTAGCTTGACCCGTAAAGAAGAAGACTCCACCTTACCATCAACACTACCATTCTCACTAAAGCTAACTAGACCCGAATTATCAAGAATATCACCAACTGACCCAAACTGGATGTGCCTCGAAGTATCGTTCAAAGACCTAAGTTCCATATGCCCCAACTTAGACTCGAGAGAGACAGAAGAACGACTACTTGATGCTCCAACAGCCAGCACAGTGCCTTGAAGGACATAAATAGTTCCTTCCTTAACACCCCTCCAAGTAACACAAGAACCCTTACCAGCACACAGATCCACCATCACCTTGAAAATTGTAGCCTTGATCAACTAACATCCCAAGTGAAACAAGATTTCTCTTCAAACGTGGAACATTCCTAACACTTTCTAAGGAGACAACAACACCATCGCATGTCCTAACCCGAATAGTGCCAACTCCAAGCACCTCACAAATAGACCCGTCACCCATGGCAACATTGACCCCATGTGAAGCTTCATAAGAATCAAACCATTCCCTAAAAGGACACATATGATAAACGCATCCCGTATCCAAAATCCAACTATTCAAAGAAAGTGGAACAACATCAACAACGAGAGCATAATCTTCCTCAGAATCATATTGACACCATTTTGTGCAACAACAGAAACACCAGTTTCCTGCAACCTAGGACACTGATTTTTCCAATGACCGGATTCCTTGCAGTAATTACAGACACCTTTACGAGGAGGACCCTTATACTTGGTTTTAACCTTGTTAGAACCCCCATCTTTAACAACAAGCCCCATAGGACTACTGTCTACAACACCACCTGACGCAACTCGGCGCAAATCCCTAGTGTGAAGCGCTGGCCGCACTTCCTCAAGAGTCAAAGAATCTTTACCCACAACAAAAGACTCCACAAAAGTCTCAAACGAACTTTGGAAAGAAACTAACAAAATTAAGGCGGCATCCTCATCATCTAACTTAACATCTAAATTACGCAGGTCAAGTAAAATAGAGTTAAGTTGGTCTAGATGGTCCTTGAGAGACGTACCTTCTTGCATACGAAGACCGAACAAACGCTGCTTAAGACCGAACAAACGATGAGAATAGAAAAATTAGAGATAGACTTAAGCAGAGATTCCCTTGCCAACTAATAGGAGGTAGCAATGAGTGTCGTACGATTCCTATTGAAGTGGATGCGGCTTGGAAAGCTTCTCTAAAAGTGGCCATAGGCTGAGTGGCGATTAAAGATGATGGTGACATCCTCTTCCAAAATGCCATTTCCATCTGGGCCGAATCTCCGTTGCAGGCGGAGGCTTATGCGATTAGGGAGCTCATTCGTTGGAGCCTTGCGAATAATTTTGTTCACATTGACATCTACTCGGACTGTCTACATGCAATAGTAGAATTTGTGGGTGCAGATAAACCTCATCACCTAAGCTATGGGGTCATTAGAGATATTCGTCAGGATCTACCTTAGTTTCATTGTATTAGCTTAAGCTTTATTCCGCGTAATTTAAACTATTTAGCTCATGAGCTCGCTAGGAGCATGATAATGAGCACATAGACTGTATTCCTTACATTTACTGCTGTAAAAAAAAAGTTTCAGGGGGATGCTTACAGACGTTATACTCTCTCCCTTTCACTTAATAAAGGTCATGTTTGGATACTAAAATGGGCGGGAAAGGGAGGGGAGGGGAAATGAGAGAAGGGAGACGGAGAGCGAATATGGTGTGGGCGTTTGGATACATTTTCCTCCAAATATTTCATATTGTGGAGAGATTTTGATTTGCCTTTGGGGAGGGAATTCATTTTAGTTATTAATTATATCTATTTCCTTACATCTATTTCCCACCTGTTATGAATTATATATTATTGTATAATATCTTATGGATGTCCGTAAGTCACGCTTATTAGTTATTTATGGCAATGTAGATGATCCTAGACTTGTCCCTTTACATTCTTATGGCATAACACTCATTTGTAATCATGTATATATACCCCTTGAGCTAACAAGAAATATATACATCTCTATCATTTCTCACTTTGCTTCTCTATATTTTATAACACGTTATCAGCACGACTCCTAACCGAATAAGCGAAAAGGAATTAATAGTCTTAATTTGTTCATATATTTATTAAGATCTGATAGTCAGGAGGTTCATATCAGATCTAACTATATTATTCCGTTAATCAAGGTATGTTTCCGTTATTATACCCCATAATTATTTAGAGTCCCGTAATTTTTTACGAGTTGATGACCAACAGAACAAAAATTCCAAAGACGACATTATCCCAACTTTAAATTTACAAATATCAAATTCTGGTATGTTTCATATATGTTCCCTTCTACTCCGTACTCTTGATTTCAGTTTCAATGCTTTGAATTAAATTGTAATAAAAAGTCTCCTATGCGACGGTCTCATTCCCCACTTTTTTGCAAAATGTGACCACTTTTTGTTAAATAGTGACTACCTTGATAATAAATGTCATTTTCAAAGAATTTGGGAAATTGTAATGCTTTGTTAGTGTTGGTTTGCGGTAAAATTTTGACTTTAATCTGTAGTTATTGTTTTGATTGACTTTAGCAAATCAGAGAGTCATAATACCTTTAGATAACAATCGTCATATCAACATACATTATTAGAACAGTAGGTCTTGCTTGCGACGGATCGGATCTTGCGACGGATATTTTGTGAGAGGAAATGGGTAGAGGGGACAAGGTGGGCATCCCCCATGTGCTTCTCCACTCACCCTTGATGGGTATTTTGTGAGAGAATATGGTATCCGTCTTAAGCTTGCGACGGATAGTGTCCGTCACAAATGAGAATTTGTGTAATCCGAAATATATGCATCCAATAATTAATCTTTAATCATAGAGTTGAATTAAAATCACTCCATATCTTACGTTTACCTTGTAATAAAGCTAACTAGATTTCATGCCCGTGCGATGCACGGGTCTATATTAATGTGATGTTATTAAGTTTCTATATCAATGAACTTATAAAAATACATTTTTGAAGTTTGATGTTTTAAGTTATTACGGATTACGGATTAACTCTTAAGTATGTTGAAATTATTTTTAACAATATAATACTGACATGAATTAAATTTTCATTTGATTAGTTATTTCATATCTTAATAAAATAATCCAACAATAAAAGAATCAAATTTTATCACACGCATTAAATTTGATTTTAATTCAACTTTTTATGGAAATAATAAAATTAACCAACCTACTTTCACACTCATTTAACCTTATCACTCAATTTGTCTTGAGATCACTATGATAAAATATAATTAATCTTTAAGAAAACATTATTGATCAATTGATTTAACTTCTATTTTAACCAAATTTTACCAAACTTGCAATGACTCAAGTTCTGCTTGATCCATATTATGGCCCAAAAAATATTAACAATACCCTTCCATTCAAATCATTTAATAGGTTTAAATATGTTTTGATTGATAAATGATCTAGAGAACTAAAAATTAAGCTTTGTAGAATAATTCAAATTATTATATTACTAAATAGTCTATTCTTATTTGTGTCTAGAAGATAATAAAATGACTTTAATATCAATACCAATTTTTTTTTAACATGTGTGTTTGGGCTCACTCATAACGTTGTCAATACAAAAAAAGTTACGTATCAATAATATATTTACGTAAAAGATAAAGTTGGATAGGTAAAATAAAATATATTGTTGATCATATTTTCAACATTATTCATGAATCATGATCATTGATTAAATGAAAAAAAGTATATTCTTGCGTGGCTATTAAGGACTAAATTGGTCGGTTATATAATTCTACATAAGTTAAATAGCTCAACAATATAATTAAGACCCATTAGCTTACCCAACTAATTCATCTTTTGTTGCTTTCATACCTACTATCAAGTATTATATTAGTTATTTCAGACTCGTATTTTGGTAGGGGTAGAATTTTTAATTATAACAACCCTATAATTTTATTACGTCTTTATAACTCCCGTTAGTAACACAATATAAATGTATTGGCAACAACCAACACGTGAAGAGTAGACTGGATTTAACTTGAGAAAATTGAATACTTCCTATTAAATGAAAATAATTAAAGTTATTAGTAAAAATAACAAAAGAATTTTGTCATTAGTAAAAAAAATTAGCAGGATTTTGTTACGTAGTGTGAGTGAAAAACTTGAAACAAACAATAGCAATAATATAGAATAATCAACATACAGTTCTAATCTGCATTCACAAGAAATCACAATAATATATAATACTCGTAACAAACAATAGCAAAAAATTTCACAATGGAGAATCACATAACATGCATCTACATCGTATGTATTTTTATATGATTGTTTGTCATTTGGAAATATTTTTCAATGATAGAATCTACTTATAGTGAAAGATACATATAAAAGCATAATGCAGTAACTTAACATTGTTATAACTATTTTTTTATTTAAATTTGATTATTATATAAAACTAAATTATTTAAGGTAGTTTTTAAATATTTTTCAATGATAAAAGTCTATCTATAGTGAAAGATACATCAAAGCATATGGTAACTTAACATTGTTATAACTCTATTTTTTTAAATTAAATTTGATTAATTATATAATCACAATTTATTTAAGATAGTTTAAAAAACTTGATTTATTAAATTAATATTCACCCTCATCGTGTAAAAAGTATCTCATAAACATCTTTAAAACACCATTTTTTAAAATATTTTTACTTTCTTTGGGACTCAACATAACATATAAGTTATCTTTAAAAATAATCTCATCAAAGATGGATTCTTGTAATGAGACAAAAGATGATTATGATATCATACACTACTATTTATTTATTAAATACTTTTATGATATCATATAACATATTAATTTTTTTTATAAAAGATAACATATACTACTATTTATTAAATACTTTTATAATTTCTATGTCGAATTGAATCTCACATTAAATTAGTAATTTGATATTTATCTACATTGCACCTCATCTGTCTCTTTGATTTAGATTTCCACAACTTTACCGAGCCAACTTGTATATTACGGAGTACATTGTCAGTTACACTCGCCTAAGTGTTGGTACTTTGAATTAAATAAAGTTGTTAAAGAAATTTGTGATTATTACGTCATATATATGAATCTTTATAAATGATACTTCCTTCGTTCCGATAATTTGTTATACATTGTTTTGGCGCAAATACTAAGGAAGTGGGGAGAATAAGAGAAAGACCGTGTTCACTTGCCCACTTACGTAAACCTTAGCAAACTTAAAAATAAATAACAATTTAATATTACACCTAAGACGGAAATAAATAACAATTGAATAGGGGGGAGAACTTCAAAAAGAAACCATAAAAACCTAAATTAAATGCACTTGCCAATTACAACTATGTGCTATATAAACTTCTAATTAAGTTGTAGATAAAAAGTAATTAAACTCCACAATTATCAATTCCAAACCTGTACGTGGAGTGCACATGTATATAATGTTGTTCGTTGTACAGTAATTGATTGTTAATCTGCATGAGGGCAAGAATCCATTGATTATTAGTCTGGATTAACGACACGATAAAATAGAAATAAAGAGCACATGAATGAATAAGTAGATTAACATGAAATAAAGGGCATGCATAAGTAGATTAACATGAATCAATAACACATTCAAACAAAACTAAAGGAATATATGCATACGTAGATTTACATAAACTACTACTGTGACTTTTGCTAATGATAAAATATGGTTTAAGGGCAGGTAATGAAGGTGTATATATAGAAGAATGTATTTAATTGTATGCTAGTTAGGATGTGATATATTTAATGCTAAAAATATTTTACCATACGTTAGTTTGCCAAAATTTCAGCAGTATTTTTTATTATAGTTTATTACCAATTTTTTAATTAAAGTTTGGGTTTGGCAAGTACTAGGATGTAGTATATTTAATTAATAATACTAAAGATTGTATTTGGCAAGTAGTAGGATGTACTACTACTACTACTACTACTACTAATAATAATAATAATAATAGTTTCAAAGATTATCTACTTGATATTATAATAATAATAAGAGTTCCTATAAAGGTGGAACAACTTACGTGCCTCGAAAAAAGCCTCTTTTATATATATATATATATATATATATATATATAGAGGTGGGATCCGGTGAGTCCACCTAAATATTTGAGTCCGTGAGTCCAGCTATACAATATCACAGATTACACAAAACAATATCACTGGTTATACTAAACAGTATCACGAAAAAAAGAGCAGCACATAAAGGTTAAAAAAATTGGATGTCATATTACTCGTCATTGACGACGACCACCCAACCCATCAATACCGGTAACAATCCAAACACCTAGATGACACAAGCAAATATTTATCCACTATCATCGTCATATTTATCCCATGTTTTCTTTCCATTCGTCATATTCCTCCACCCATACACATTACTCTTACTCGGAGCTCACACCACCACCAATCACAAAAATATTTGTCAATGGCGTCGGCTATGAAGAAGAATGTCGGAGGCAAAGATGATATGTAGAGAGGAAATAGGATTAAAAAAAAGCTATATACAATGAACTCCGGTGAAACGCCAACAATAGTGACTTTCCGACATAAAAGGGCGAGAAAATTATGGTGTTTGTCGGAGCTGCGGTATTAGAATCAATTGGTGTGAAAAAAAGTATGAGAAAAAAAAATTAGTAATAGGGCACGAAAAAGTGGTTCAGTGGTGTGATATTGTATAGTATATCCCGTGATATTGTTTAGTATAACTTGTTATATTGTATCCTGGACTCACGGACTCAAAAAGATAGGGTGGACTCACATGATCCTAATTCTATATATATATATATATATATATATATATATATATATATATATATAGATAGATAGGTTCTTATGAGTCCACCAATTTTTGTGAGTCCATGAGTCCTCATCTTGGCCATTGGATGAGGGAGATGAATGGATGAGATTGTAGAGACAAAAGCACACTTAACACTAATCATTTACTTATGCACTAATTAATTAACTTTCTCTCTCTAGCCTTTAGTTAATCACTTTTGAGCACTTTTGAATTTCTGAGATTTGTGAGTGTAACTTCAGCCCATATTTGTGAAACTTCAAACTAAAATGTGATTTCGACTATATAAATTTGAATTTATGAAACTTCAAGACAAGTTTATGTGATATTAGACTTTTTATGAGTGTAAGTTCAGTCATTACGAGTGTCACTCCAACCATTATTTATGTAACTTCAAACTAAAATGTGATTTCGACTACATAAATTTGAATTTATGAAACTTCAAGACAAGTTTATGTGATTTTAGCCTTTTTATGAGTGAAACTTCAGTCACTACGAGTGTTACTTCAACCATTATTTGTGTAACTTCAAACTAAAATGCGATTTCGACGACATAAATTTGAATTTATGAAACTTGAAGACAAGTTTATTTGATTTTAGCCTTTTTCTGAGTGTCACTTCAACCATTATTTGTGTAACTTCAAGCTAAAATGTGATTTCGACAACATAAATTTGAATTTATGAAACTTCAAGACAAGTTTATGTAATTTTAGCCATTTTATGAGTATAACTTCAGTCACCACGAGTGTAACTTCAACCATTATTTGTGTAACTTCAAGCTAAAATGTGACTTTACTTTATCATTTTACTTTATTAGTGAAACTTCAATTATTATTTGTGTATCTTTAGTCATTTATAGTGTAATTTTATGCATTAGTCTTTTTTAGTGTTACTTCAGTCCAAACTAGTCAAATTTCAGTCCAAATCTATGTAACTTCAGTCCAAATCTATGTAACTTCAGTCCAAACCTATGTAACTTCAGTCCAAACCTATGTAACTTCAGTCCAAACCTAGTAACTTCAATTATATAACTTTAGTCTAAAATAGTGTAATTTTAGATCTAGAAATAAAAACGCCATAAAAAATAAAAAAAACGAAATCTAAAATAAATAAATAAAAACATAACAAATTAAAAAAAAAGCATAAAACATATATAAAAATGTGTAACTTCAACAAAAAAACTGTGTAACTTCAATCATTATATGGGTAACTTCAGTCATTATATGGGTAACTTCAGTAACTAAAAGTGTAACTTCAGTCATTATATATGAAACTTCAGTGAAACAAGTGTTACTTTAATAATACCAAGTGTAACTTTAAGGTCATTTTGTGTTACTTTAATAAATAATATGTGTTACTTTGATATATGTGACTTTAATAAATAAGACATGTAACTTTAATAGAGAATTTGTGTTACTTTAATATACAATATGTGTAGCTTTAATAGAGAATTTGTGTTACTTTAATATACAATATGTGTGACTTTAATAAATAATATGTGATATTTTAATAGACGTCATTAAAGTTTGAACCACCTTTTCAGATCTAAAAAATACAAAGAAAAACAGCAAAAAAAAAAACAAAACAAAAAACTGAAGAAGAAAAAGAAAAGGAAAAAGGAAAAAAAGAGAAATGAGAACACCACCAAAACCATGAGAACACCACCAAAACCATACCATTTTTCAGATTTGAAAAAAAAGAAAAGAAAAGAAAAGGAAGATGTGGCGGAAGGAGGAGGTCTGGTAGAGGCGCGTGTGGTGGAGGCGGCGGACGCAGGGAGGGAGAGGAGGCGGTGGAAGGTGGAGGCAGGGAGGGAGAGGAGGCGGTGGAAGGTGGAGGCAGGGCGGGAGAGGAGGAGGGCGGAGACACGGAAGGCAGGGAGGGAGAGGTGGAAGGTGAAGATGTGTCGGTGGAAGACGGAAATGGGGCGCAGTGGCAGGGGGCGACGCAGGTGGCCGGAGCTGTTTTTGGCCGGAGGAAATGGCGGCTGGCGCGACGACGGTGGCGGCATCGTGGGTGACGACGTCATGGGTGGCGACGTTGATAGTGGAAGGTGGAGGAGGGGTTATTTTTTTTAGATCTAGGTTTTTTGTTTTTGTTGGTTTTGGTGGGTTTTGAATTTAGAGAGTATTGATGAGAGATAAGGGAGGTAGAGAGAGAGTGGTGGAGGTTAAAATGAGAGAAAAAGATGAGGGAAGGGTATAAGTATTAGGGTTTGGATTGGGTATGTATTAGTGGGTTTGATTAGTGGGGATGTGAGAGAAGTGGATTAAACACCCACTAATGACCATTTTCTTGTTTTCATCTCAACCCTTCATTTCCAAGATCTAATGGCTCATAAAAGGACTTATGGACTCACCTTTCCTAAGAGGACTTACATGATCCTTTCTCTATATATATATATATATATATATATATATATATATATATATTGATATTGATTTGTTGGTAAGTTTTACATTTTCTACCTTTTCATCAACTAAATAATCTATAATTTTCTCCCTTCTATTTCTCCAAAAATTTATTCAAATTCATCTTACACTATTCAATTAATTCTTATTTGAAAAGGTGAATTGTAACACCCGCAAATGTACCCTATTTTTATAGTAAAAATATTTTACGGATACTTTTCAGCGAATTTTAGTTTTATTTTGGAATTTAATTTTTCGAGTCGAATTTAGAATTTCCGAGTTCGTATTTGGATGTTTCGCGAGATTTCAGGTAAATCCCGTCTTAAGTCGTATTTGACTTTCGTTGACTTTTTCCCTCATATACTCCCTCCTAAACCCTAACTCCCTCACACAAACACAACACAACTCAACTCTTCCTTCTTCTCTAAGAAAACCCCATAAAACCTTGCCTCCATTTTTTATCCGTCTTAGATTCGTCGCTACTTCTTCGTTACTCGCTCAAATTCGCGTAAGTTCGTCTTATTCTTCCCCTCTTAGCTTCCTCTATCCGTATTGGTAATAAAATTACCGTCTTTATCGCTTTTTAAATTATCCGTCTTTCTCAAGGTGAATGATATTCATCTTTTATTATCTAATTGTATGTAGGTGGAGACTAGGAAGGTGTAGAAATCGATTAAAGACGCGAAAAGGTAACGGTGAAGGGTTACTCGATATCATTTACGTGTTTTATGTGTTTTCTAGGCTAGTAATCGTATTTAGATTATGGTTAGTATGCTTAGGACTTGTGTTGTTGTTGTTGGTTGTTGTTAGTTGTTAATTGATATGAGAATTGATGGTTTGGGATGATAAATAAGGATTTTTGGTTGATAACTTGTTGGGATTTGATTGTGCCTGAATCCCGTGTAGGACGCTGGCTGCGCCGTGGGACGCAGGCTGCGTCGTAGGACGCAGGCTGCGTCGTGGTGGCGCTGGCTGCGTTACGCGCGGCCGACTGCAATTTTCCTGCACTGACCCCTTTTCGTAAAATGATCATATCTCCTTTGTTACTAGCTTGTTTTGGGCTTGTGATATCCCGTTGGAACCGTAAGAGGATAAGCTATCACCTCCATTTGGAATTTCTGCATTTGCATGTCTAGAACTCTAGTTATGACCGTTTGAAGTGGACACTTGTTTTCGTTTGTTTCCAAACAACGTTGTTTTGGAGAGGTGATCTATGTTTTTGTTCATTATGCTTCATAAACTTGTTCTAATGCTTATGTATCATGTATTGATTCATTTTTATCATAGTTAAATTTATATAATTCCCTATTCTCATGTTTTGTGACGGTTTTTGGTATGTCCAACTTTGAGTCGGTTTTTACAAATGTTACGGTTTGAGCACTATTTTGTTATGTGCTTTGTACTCTCATTCCCTTGGCTACCTCCACGTTCGTAAGGCTGGAATGTCGGAACGGGGATGTATCCTACTGCTTAATTGCATGTGTTAGTGGACATACGACGACGTTGTTGGGAGGCGAACGCTTTGCGTTGATCGACCCGGCCGTCAAATGTTGTGTACTTGCGAGGTGATGTTATTTGCATGTAGCGTACCGCTTGTTATGTGGCTTGAGCTCTTTTCCGCCTCTTTTGTGAATTGTTCTACCGAATTTGGGGTACTCGGCGTCTATGATTGACCGAGTCTTGGATGCGAAATGTTATCGCATGTCGAATCAGAAAATGTGATTCCGAGAATCTGGCCAAGTTTAGACTAGGACCGTATTATTATCGTCGTGCTACCAGGAGGAAATTAGTCTACATATACGAAATGTGATCGTGTATGCGTTCAGGGAAATGTGATCTCGTGGATGCCTTTTAATCATATTTGTCATGTACACGGTGCTAGTGCGTTTCATTTACCGTGAGAGATGTCGTCTTTGTGTCGTTGTCTTTGGATGCGTGATTTCATGATTTTATTCATGGTCATTGCATGACTTAGCATCGTCAATGTTTTGGTACGTTTGAATGGATGATAATATGATGGATTTATTGGTGTGATCATCGCATGACTTGCCTGGTTTGTTGTCGAGTCTCAATCTTATCAAACTTATACCGCTAACGGTGAGATGCAAGCCCTAGTGAGCGTATTCGGTTGCCTAAGAGTGTCTTCCCCGAGTCTTTGTATGACATGATGGATTCGGACTTGTAACTCTTATGCTCTTATCACTATATCTCGAATTGACTATTTACCCTTATCGTATTTCACATGTATATCTATATATGCATGCTTCTATTTTGTATTTCCTTTTATGTACGTTTAATGTGATATGGCTGGGAGAACCCGGAGTTACTCTCCACTGACTGTGGCGTTCATGTTTTTCATGGATGAACAGGTTGCCTGATTTGGATGGCTTTTTGCTTATGCTATTTTGGGTTCGGGTGTGAGCTAGCGGGCGTTGTCCCTGGAAGATTCACCTCTAGTCGTTAATTAGCTAGTTTGCTAATCACTTTGACATTGTTAACCTTTTGAGAGACTACGTCTCTTATCTTATAGTATTTTGTATTCGGTTTTTAATTTGACACTCCTCGTATACTTATATTGCTTGTATGTTTTATTTCCGCATTCGCGAGGGTTGCCACAGTTGGTATCAGAGCTTAAACGCTCCCGACGCACACACGTGAACCCTAAACTAAATCACTTGACCTTGAAATAATAAATGAGAGATGGGTAGACTTAAGGACCTAAGTTGGTAGTCTTTGGTGTACTTGATGTTTGTTAGGTTCTAACTTGTTTGTTGATTGTGTTGAGTGATGTTATGTTTGTTTGTATCTACCGTTTTGAGGTGAATCATTGTGTTACCTAGAAGAAGTATCCTCTACCGAAAATTTGAAGATTGACAAGCCTAATTGAAGTGTATTTCTTCCTCATCTATGAATTCTCTCGTCTTTAATGTATTATGCTCTCTTCCTTCTATCTAGGTGCCTCTTTCCCTTCCAACTTGTTTGTCTCTTGGAAATTACTCTTGATAGTTCCTCCTTCTTACCATTGGTATCCTTACCTTCCTCTTGTAACATTTTTGTGGATGCCATACCCATTTGTTTGTGGTATATTATACTTGGTTGGAAGAACTTTGAACTTTGTGGAATATTAGTGTTTGTTAGAATGAATTTGTGTTTTGAGGAAAATGGTGTAGATCTTAATTCACCCAATAGCGGTGATTGGTTGTATCTCTGAGAAATTGTGGTAAGATAAGTCGGATGATTTTAATGCTTAACGCTTGCCATGACTCTTGTGTGAATAGTTCATGGTATTTGATGGTGTAAGGTTGAATGGGTTGGCTAGGACTTCTTAACCCATTAGTGATTTAATATTTTGAACTTAGGAGTTTAGTAGTATTAGAGTGTCTTGAGGATCATATCTAAATTGGAGCTAGTTGTTTTAAGTGAGAATATTTGGATGATACCTTGAGGTGTAAAATGCTTTTGAGATTAAGTGACGTCTTGTGGTTTCCTATTGTGTGTTTGTGAGTATAGGCTTGGTGGAAAAGCATTTGGCTATAGTTCTTGGATTTAAAGATATGATCTTATCTTATGGCATCGGAGACTCGTTTGAAGTAGTAAGGTTTCGTTGTAAGTTGAACCATATTACTTGAGGATTATAGATATGAGCGAGATTCGATGATGTGAGCTATGATGGAAATACCTTGGGTCGTTAATGATGATGTCTGACTTGAGGTTGTACTTTGTTAATAATGAACTCGTGAGCTATAAGATGTTGTTGATGACATTTTGTTCGGTGTTCTACCTTGTGGGCCATATGAGTTGAAAAGAGATTAGTATGAAGAATTCCTTGTTAGACCTTCGGTTTTGAAACCTTTGAGAATGTGTCAAATTTTGGAGTTGAGAGAATGTTATTATGCTTAAGTTGCAATTCCGAAATTGGGATACCGTGTTATATGAAAGTATGGATGAATTGGGTTGTAATCGATTTGTTAAATCTAGGTGTACCTTACTTCAATGATTTGTGGTACGAGGGTCCCTTGTAAGAGACCTTTGTTATTGAGATGATTTGCTTTGCTATCGCCCTGAGTTTGAAAAGGGAATTTTGTGGATTAAACCTTAAACCTTTTTCTCGTTCCATTATCCCTTTCCATTTCCTTTCATGCAAGTTCCTACTAAGCCCGATTCCTAGGAAATTGTTTTCTCTTATCTTTTCCTTTGCTTGACTATCTTCATAGCTATATCTATCCAATATTTAGCTTTTGGCTCCCTGCCTCTAGCGTTCCTCTAATTTTCGTCCGATCTTATCGCGTTCGTGTTTCCCTCGAAATCTTTTATCGTTTCCAAGGTCATGGTGTCATTGTCTTTCCTCTGGTGAGATGATTAGGTTGTTAGCTAGCTTCGTGTTGATTTTGATCATGAATAGGATTGGGATTTAAACCTTAGGATGAATCCGTTGGTGGTATTGTACTCTCTTGGTGGCTTCATTTATTGAGCTTGCTAGTGTAGTGCTATTTTGGGAATCAAGTTGAGCGAGATGATATTCGTTGTTGTTGAGTATTATATCGGTTGCTTGGGATATCATTTGGGAATTAGATGTCTCTAATTGGTGGATTGTAAAAGAGACTTTGCTTTAGGGTAATTGAGTTGGTACCCAAAGTTTGAGGAGTTTTGTCATCAATGAAAATCGATTCATTTTGAGTTTTAGATGAAATAGATGATTTGAATGGTTGTCTGATTTCCAAGTGATTGGTCATTTGTGGTTTGGAATTAGATTTCTCTTTTATCCTTAAAGAATCATAGTTTGAGATTGAGAAATGTTCATTTCAAGCTTTGGATAGTGAGTCCTCAGTTGTTATGGATTATAGAGTTAGAATGGTGAACTCATTTATCTTGAGGATTAGTAACCACCATAGCTTTCTAATGTGACTCTTTATATTTGAGGTTTCAGGCGTAGTAATGATCGAATTAAGGATGTTGGCGTATTAAAGAATTCTTATAAGCGATAATGGATTGTGGATTTTCCCTTGTCGTGAGACTTTGGATGAGACTAGTTGGTTCTTAGATAATTATGTTTGGTTGCGTGGATTGTGTTTGAATTTTCGAGGATGAGAAAGTTCATTGTAAATTTAGAATAAGGAGTTTGAAGTAAATTGGATTAAAGGATTTCATGGTAAGTCCTTTACTTTGTGGTTGTTAGCAATCATGTTTCCATAGATAAATATTTTGTTGGTAGTTTCTAGTAAGAGTTTTGATGAAACTAAGAAGATTAGAGTGAGTAATAAATCTTTCATGTGGATTGTTAGTTGTGGAGTCTACCGTGCCGATGGACCTTAGTAGATTCTAATTGGATTCGAATAATTGGGATTTGTTACTCGAAGTTTCGTGATTATGGAATATTTTTGTAGGATTTCTGATGATTGAAAATGATGAGTTGCAAATTGGGTAAATTGCATTCTCTTGAGGATTTGGGTTATTAGTAGAGTTAGTGATATCGAATTCTTATAGATCTTCATGCCGACTTTATCGTGATCTTCCTATTCCTAAGAGTTCGATTTGTTTCGTTTTTGCGTGTTTTGTATATATTTTGTTATCGTGATTTGTGAACTTGATGTTCGAGTCGCTCTATGTACGTGTAATGTCCTGTTATTTGATTTTATCTTTGATAAAACCTTCAAATTTACATATTGTATTTCTAATTTAACGTTTCAAAGAAGTCTAAAGATGGACTTTGTATCCTCTTTTTGGAGAAAATAGATTTCTTTCGCTTTTATATTCGGATTTTGTGTTTGGTTGGATGTTTGGACTTGTTATTGGAGACGTCTGGTGACTAGTCCTGCACTTACTAAAACTTGTTTGATTTTCGATTTTATTATTTCGACTTTGATTTGGTTTTGGTAGCTAGAGTTCTCGTTCGCGACGGGCACTCTTGTGATTCGTAAATAAAGTTTTGCACTTATGAAAAATTTCCTTAAAACGTTTTCGAGAAGAACATCATTTCATAAATGTTTCTCCCTTATAAAAGTTTTCGTATTAAGTTTGAACTTGATACTTTTGTTTTCTACTCTCAAGTTTCGAGGACGAAACTTTTTAAAAGGTGGGGTGATTGTAACACCCGCAAATGTACCCTATTTTTCTAGTAAAAATATTTTACGGATACTTTTCAGTGAAATTTAGTTTTAATCGTAAATTTAATTTTCCGAGTCGAATTTAGAATTTCCCAGTTCGTATTTGGAATTTCCGCGAGATTCCATGGGAATCCCGTCTTAAGGCGACTTTGACTTTTGTTGACTTTTTCCCTTATACATCTCATACTCCCTCATAACCTATTTTTCATTCACACAACTCAATTCTTACTTCATCACTAAGAAACCAACCAAAACCCTTGCCTCCATTTTGATCCATCTTTGAATCATCATATCTCAATCATTTCTTGCTCAAATTCTCGTAAGTTCGTCTCATTCTTCCCCTCTTACCTTCCTCTATCCGTATTGATAATAAAATTACCATCTTTCTCGCTTTTTAAATTATCCGTCTTTCTCAAGGTGAATGATATTCATCTTTTATTATCTAATTGTATGTAGGTGGAGACTAGGAAGGTTTAGAAATCGATTAAAGACGCGAAAAGGTAACGGTGAAGGGTTACTCGATATCATTTACGTGTTTTATATGATTTCTAGGCTAGTAATTGTATTTAGATTATGGTTAGTATGCTTAGGGATTTTATTATTGATGATGGATGTTGTTTGTTGAGAATTTATATGAGAATTGATATGAGAAGTGATGATTTATGATAATAGTTGATGATGGTTGAGTTTAGAACAAATTGGAGTTTTCTAGACCCAAAGCACAGTCGTGAAATAGTGGCTCATCTTTTATACTTGCTTAACAGAGTGTTTCACGGGCGTGAAATGTAAGTCACGGTCGTGAAACTCATTTCACGGGCGTGAAATACAAGTCACGGTCGTGACTTGTGCAGTTTCACTGCACTGACCCCTTTTCGTAAAATGATCATATCGCCTTCGTTACTTGCTTGTTTTGGGCTTGTGACATCCCGTTGGAACCGTAAGAGGATAAGCTATCACCTCAACTTGTAGTTTCTTTATTTAAATATCTATAACTCTAGTTATGACAGTTTCAAGTGAACCCTTGTTTTAGTTAGTTTCCAAACTTGTTGTTTTGGAGAGGTATCTATGTTTCTTATTTATTATGCTTCTTAAACTTGGTCTAATGCTTATGTATCATGTATTGATTCATGTTTATCATAGTTACATTTATATAATGCCATTATTTTCATGTAGTGACGGTTTTGCGATATGTCCCACTTGAGTCAGTTTTTACAAATGACGGTTTGAGTGAGCACTATTTTGTTATGTGCTTTGTACTCTCATTCCCTTGGCTACCTCCACGTTTGTAAGGCTGGAATGTCGGAACGGGGAGGTATGCTACTGCTTAAATGCATGTGTTAGTGGGCATACGACGACGTTGTTGGGAGTTGAACGCTTTGCGTTGATCGACCCGACCGTCAAATGTTGTGTACTTGCGAGGTGGTGTTATTTGCATCTAGCGTATCACTTGTTATGAGGCTTGAGCTCTTTTCCGCCTCTTTCATGAATTATTCTACCGAATTTGGGGTACTCGGCGTCATTTGATTGACCGAGTCTTGGATGCGAAACGTTTATCGCATGTCGAACTGGAAAATGCGATTCCGGGGTTCTAGCCAGATTTAGACTAGGATCGAATATTTATATCGTCGTCCTACCGGAGGAAATTAGTGCACATATACGAAAAGAATTGAATCGTGTATGCGTTCAGGGAAATGTCTTATCCCGTGGATGCCTTTTAATCATACTTGCCATGTACACGGTGCTAGTGCGTTTCATTTACCGTGAGAGATGTCGTCCTTGTGTCGTTGTCTTGGAATGCGTGATTTCATGATTTTATTCATGGTCATTGCATGACTTGGCATCGTCAATGTATTGGTTCTTTTGAATTGATGATAATATGATGGATTTATTGTGATCATCGCATGACTTGGCATGGGTTGTTCGTCGAGTCTCAATCTTATCAAAATTATACCGCTAACGGTGAGATGCAAGCCCTAGTGAGCGTATTCGGTTGCCTAAGAGTGTCTTCCCCGAGTCTTTGTATAACATGATGGATTCGGACTTAAAAATCTTATGCTCTTATCATTATATATTGAATTGCCTATCTATCCTTATCGTATCTCACAAGTATATCTATATGTATGCATGCTCTACTTTTGTATTTCCTTCTATGTACGTTTAATGTGATATGGCTGTGAGAACCCGGAGTTACTCTCCACTGATTGTGGCGTTCATGTTTTTCATGGATGAACAGGTTGCTTGCATGGATGGCTTTTTGCTTATGCTATTTTGGGTTCGGGTGTGAGCTAGCGGGCGTTGTCCCTGGATTAAAACACCTCTAGTTGTTGTTTAGTTGTTTTGCTAAACACTTGACATTTATTGTATTTTGAGAGACTCGGTCTCTTTGTTGTATTCCGTACTTATTGTAATGTTTTGACACTCCTCGTATTTTTTACCTTGCATGTATAAAAGTTTATAAAATACCGTATTTCCGCAAATTAATTCACATGCTTGTATGTTTTATATTTTTGCATTCGCGAGGGTTGTCACATAGGGGCCTATGAATTTATGGCTCAACTTGCCCCTCTTACCAAATCTTACAACTCCTTGCATAAGTGACACCTTCAAAAGGACTTTGTCATCCACCTGGAACTCAATGTACCGACGATGAAGATCTGAATAGCTCTTCTAGCAATCTTGCGTTGCTTTCAATTTCTAGCAAATTAGCTTCTCTTGTTCGATCATGTCCTGAACATCCGGGGTCCAAGAACCAGTGCCTCAGAACTGTCATCCCAATACACTGGACTCCTGCATCGCCTCCTATATAAGGCCTCAAAAGTTGCCATGCCAATACTAGAATTGTAGCTGCTGTTGTAAGAAAACTCTATCAGGTCCAACTAAGCTACCACCGTATGATAGCACACAAGCCCTAAACATTTCTCATAATAAATCACCTCATCATTTTCCTCATCACCACACAAGACACCATAGTTCACCTCTATCTGCAACACTCAAAACTCAACATCAATTCCAAGCCGTTGCTGCTCCTGTCAAGCAAGTGCCCCTCGTCTGAGCTCCGACGCATGACACCAGTGACCAGTAGCGGCACCCCGACCCAACTACTTTCTCAAATCGAGCCACCATGGCTCGACCTCCGTAATCATTTTCCTCATCACTACACAAGCCACCATAGTTCACCTCTATCTGAAGCACTCAAAACTCAACATCAATTCCAAGTCGTTGCTGCTCCAAGGTCTTGATTGTTCTCTCCGTCTGGCCATCCGTTGCAGGATGAAAGGATGTACTCATCTTCAATGTCGTTCCCATAAGCTCTTGCAATTCCTTCCAGAGTCGAGAAATGAGCCTCGCATCACGAGCAGATACTATATCGCTAGGTACCCCATGCAGCTTCACCACATGCTTCCTATAGGCTAAAGCGAGCTCTATATTAATCCAAGTATCCTTCCTAAGCACGAAATGGGTTGACTTGGTCAATCGATCTACGATCACCCAAATCATTCTATTCCCCTTCTGTGATCTCGGGAGTCCCACCACAAAATCCATTGATATAGACTCCCATTTCCACTCCGGAAGCTCTAAAGAATGAATTTTACCTTGCGGTCTCCTCTGTTCCCCCTTCACTTGCTGACAAGTCAAAAGCCTCACCACAAAATCAGCAACATCTTTCTACATCCCCGACGACCACAAGGTCTTCTTCAAATCTTTATATAGCTTATCCCCACCCGGATGAACTAAATAAGAAGTACGATGAGCCTTAGTCAAAATTATCTTTCTCTGCTTCAGATCGCTCGGCACACACCATCGGTCTTCGAATATAACACATCCATCAGCATGAATCGCAAATCTAGGAGTAGTACCCTACTCTACCCCTTTCTTCCATAGTTGAATCTTCGGATCCCCCAATTGTTTGCTCCTAATGTCCTCATACAATCTCGGCTTGATCATCAAGTCACTAGTAGCATCTCCCTTCCGAATCATATGGATCCCCATCTTCTCTACTTCATCTCTCAACCGCATCAAGGACATAGCAGTGCAAAAGGAATGTACACTCTTCCGGCTCAAATCATCAGCAACCACATTAGCCATCACCTCATGGTAAATGATTTTCATGTCTTAGTCTCAAATCAGCTCCATCCACCGTCGCTATCTCATATTCAATTCCTTCTTGGTACAGATGTACTTCATACTCTTATGGTCCAACAACACCCCAAATAATTCCTCCAAATCTTCAACGCGAACACCACTGCTCCCAACTCTAGATCATGAGTAGGGTAAATTCTCCTCATAAGGGTTCAGCTGCCTCGACCCATAAGCAATCAGCTTTCCGTTCTATATAAGCACATATCCTAACCCACACTTCGATGCATCTGTATACACTTAAAATTCTCTCTTCCTTCAGGTAATGCCAAAATAGGAGCCGTAGTCAAATACTCCTTTAAGGTTTGGAACGCAGTCTCACAGCTCTCGCCCTAGTAAAACTTGTTCTCCTTCCTCATCATTGTCCTCATAGGTCTAGCTATTCGCGAAAAGTCCTTCAAGGACCTTCTGTAATACCCAGAAAAACCTAGAAAACTTCTCACCTCTGCTACATTCTTTGGTTCCTCCCAATTAGACACTGCCTCGATCTTACCCGGATCCAGCATTACCCCTTCCTTTGAAATCACATGCCCTAAGAATGACACCTTCTCTAGCCATAACTCACACGTAGAATACTTAGCATACAACGGGTTGTCCCTCAAGGTTTGCAACGCGATCCTCAGATGTTCCGCATGCTCCTCCTTAGTCTTAGAATAGACTAAGATATCGTCAATTAATACTATGACGAACATGTCCAAATATGGATTGAAGATCCGGTTCATAAGGTCCATGAATACCGCTTGTGCATTAGTCAAATGAAACGGCATCACCACATACTCATAATGCCCATACCTCAAACGAAACGCCATCTTCGCAATGTCACTATGCATTATCCTTAGCTAATTATACCGCGACCTCAGATCTATGTTCAAAAATACCCAAGCTCCGCTCAACTGGTCAAAAAAATCATCGATCCTAGGTAATGGATACCTATTCTTCACAATCACATGGTTCAGCTCACGGTAGTCAATGCACAACCGTAAACTACCATCGTTCTTCTTTACAAATAGAACTAGAGCACCCTACAACTATATACTAGGTCTAATGTACCCATTCTCGTAGCTCATTCATCTGCTTATTTAACTCTTCCAGCTCCTTCGGTCCTTTGCGATACGGGGCCTTAGAAATCGGTCCCGTACCCGGCTTCAATTCCAAGCTAAAGTCAATATCCCTTCTCGGCGGTAATCCCTGTATCTCATTCGGAAAGACATCGTCAAACTCACTCACCACCTCAGTCTGTTATCTCTCACATGACATAAGATCATAGGGTAGCCCGTCCTCAAGTAGGTCTCCGAGGTAATATTTGTTATCAGCTTCACTTTAGGCTTCACCACGAACCCACGATACGACACTCTAACTCTTTTTGGACTCCTTAAAGACACTTTTTCTGGATGACAATCTATATTAGATTTATATCTACCCAACCAATTCATCCCGACAATTATCTCAAACCCGTCTAAAGGAAATTCAAACAGGTCTAGAAGAAAATCCACCTCCCCCACAATCATAGATATACCCCTAAACAATTTAGTACAAGACACAGACTCTCCATAAGGTATATATACCTCATCCTTTACAGACTCACTACTCCGAAGCTCCAACAAAATAGCATGACTCTTTGAAATAAAAGAATGGGTTGCCCCCAAATCGAACAAAACAAAACAAGGGACACGGTTATACAGAATTGTACCGGTGAAAAATTGCGCGTATGCTTCTGCTGCTTGCTTATCCATCATGAACAGTTTACCATGGTTCTTCTGACCCCCTCCTTGCACTGTGCTCGCAGATGCCACAGTCTTCGAAGCTCAACTCTGGTTCTCCCCGTTGTTGTTCTGCAGCTGATAAGCCCCTCCACTGCGGTTATAACCACCACTGGTCCCACTCAGATTCTCCATCTTGCTCCACGAACCCGCAGGCCGGTTACTAGCCATGCTTTGAGAATAGCTCCTCTGGAATGAAGGTTGGTAATCCCTATTCCTCCTGCCGAGTGACACTCGAACTTCTTGTGGCCCAAGCCACCATAACCATAACACTTCGTCCTAGTAGTCTCACTACTAGTGCGACCGCCATTCCCTCCAAATTGTAATCCCCCTCTATATCCAACACCAGTAGAATAAGATCTGGCCTGAGAATAATTACCTCTCTTAAAGGTAGAGATGCCTCCATTTTTATTGGTCGCCTTTCTCTTGCTACCCTTCATCGCCTCCTTTGCTTTCTTTGTCATCGCCGCCAACCTCTCTACTTGCCCCGCCTTTTCATAGGCTTCCTCAAGTCAGAAGCCAGTGCTACAGGTAGATTGTTCATGACCCTAAAGACCAACCCCTTCAGAACGTAACCGCAATTATGACTTTCCCTCTTCTTAAAACCCTTAATCAAACCGTCCGCGAAATATCCTCTGGTGTACTCGATCGATTACCATATATACTCTGTCGAGTACGAATTTCTTGGTTGAATGCTTACCACACTCGGACGAGTACCCTAAGAACAAAATAATGCTCAAACGAGAGACCAACTTACTCGGTGGAGTACAATCTACTCAGGCGAGTACCCAATCTATTCTATCAAGTAAGCTTTACTCAGCCGAGTGCCAAGTACTCATAAATACAGAGTATTATAAATCTGTTGTAGCGTCAGAGACGGAATCCAGCCATTGATGACCTCGAGAGTTGGTGAGTTGATGATGCTGATTTCCGGGTGAATTTGAACGAAGGGGGATCGCGGTGCCGCTGCTGGTCACTGGTATCATGGGTCGGAGCTCAGACAAAGGGCTCTTGCTGGACAAGAGCAGCAACGACTTGGAATTGAGGTTGAGTTTTGAGTGTTGCAGATAGAGGTGAACTATGGTGGCTTCAGTGGTGATGAGGAAAATGATAAGGTGATTTATGATGAGAAATGAAGGTGCTGGAATGATTGGATGAGAAATGAAGATACTTATGAGAATTTTTAGATACCTCGTTTGTACACCTTCCGCCAACCACTCAGTGATGATTGGTTCGCCTGTTTGGTACGCAAAACGATTTAAGACAATTCGTATGTTTATCGTCAAGTGATATCGCAAACATTTGTTTTCACCCCTTGGTCGTCATCTACGCACTGGTACGGTTGTGTTGACAATCATTAGAGTTCATTTTGAGTCTTGGTCGAACACCGCTTCATTTTCTAGAAAACGTTTTAAAACTCCGAGTCAGAACACTCAGGAATATTCTGAAATTTTTTTTTTTTGGTGCAAATGTAAGCATGTATTAAAATAAAGCCCATGGCCAAACATTACAACGTTCAATCTAGGCTATTACATTCAATCAAGCCTGCATACAAACAAAGCAACTACCCATCTAAAAACCAGATGCGTTCCTTACCCTACTTCATGCATACTCCTCCTATTTCAGTTTCCCTAAGTCTAGCTGCATCAGTCAATTCCTTGTCTGGCTTTTCATCATCTGTAATAAGCTGGAAGGTCTAATGACATAACCACCCAGCCTACACTTGTTCCAACACATCCAAATACCATAATATATGGCTACCGCCAATGACCAGTAAATCTTCCTGATGAAACTGAGGGCTGCCTCATTCTAATCATTACAGCAGGTGAATAACCTCCTCTAGGATTAAATTGAGTCCATGCTGTCAGGCATTCATAGCACTTCCTTGGATAGCAGCAGTCCTGAAATAAATGTTTATGATCTTCAATGTTATTCTCACATAAGTAGCAGCAATCCCTACATGTGTATCCCATCCTCAGCATTCTGTCAAGCGTGAGCATTCTGTCAAGAGTGAGCAGTCCTGAATATTTTATTAAATCTTTGAATTTTATCTTTTTTGATAAGATATATCTCGTATCTTTTAAAAGGGAAGTATAGATATAACACAGTTCTTCTGCAGCAGTAGGAAACCTCTGCGAAGAGGAGCAGCATCTGCTGCGCCTCTTCCCCTGCTGTTTTCTCTGTTTTCAGAATATTTTCGAGATAAGTTTGAGTTGTTTTCAAACTAATAACGAATATATTCTTAAAACGGAGAAAACAGGCTGGAGAAGGGGCGCAACACCTTCTGAGTTATTTCCCCAAGGGTTTCCTTTCGCGGAAGAAAAATTTCCACGTTTCTATTACGGAATTGTGGTAGATTTATAATACCCTTTTTAAATGATACGAGATTTCTAGAGCGTTCCGACTCGGCATTTTATAACAGTTTCTAGAAAATGAAGCGGTTTTCTTTCTGGACTCCAAATAAAATCTAATGACTGTCAAAACGACCGTACCGGTGCGTAGATCACGACCAAGGGGTAGACACAAGTGTTTGATCTATCAATTGATGATAAACTTAAGAGTTGTCATAAATCGTTTCGCGTACCAAACATGCGGCCCAATTATCACTGAGTGGTTCGCGGAAGGTGTAGAAGTGAGGTATCTACAGAGCCCTCACTTTGACTGAGGTTTGGACAAGGTAAAAGTCAAAGTATAGCCACTAGGTGAATCGAAGATTAGAACTTGACGACTATGGTGACACGAGGCGGCTAAAAGGGTCTGAACCCACATGTCGTCGGGAACATTTTAAAGTCTGTCGACCATCGGGGAGGGTCGCTTAAAGTCCATTAGACTACGTATAAAAGCTCGCCAGCCATAAGAAGGAGTCATACATGAGGCATCTTCTTATTTGAAATGAGGTGCGCGGTAAGGCTCGACAGCCGTTTGAATGGGATGCGTTATGAGACTCGTCAGCCGCTGAGAAGATATCATATGTGGGAATCTGCATGTCTCTGTCCTCAGGCAAACTTTCGTCGGAGAAACATATATATTGAAAGAAATCTGCAGAATACTGCTGCACTGGATATACGGAAGACTCTGTGAGGATAGAATCATTCTGGGGAATTTGCTCAGTTGTGGCGAGTGACGCCCTGATGATAATAGACGGCCCCACAGATTTGTGTCCGAATGGTGGGTCCCTGCTGGAATGATAACATCATGTGACGGTTTTGAAGCCTTTCAAACCATGGGGTGTACGGAATACTCTGTCAGGATTGAATCATTTCGGGGGATCAACTTGGTTGTCGCGAGTAACATCATGATGATAATAGACGGCCCCACAGATTGTATGTCTGAATGGGGGTGTCGAGCATTGCTTGTTTCTTGTATATTTTTTTTTTAATTGAAAGTGACGAACGATCGTCAATTAAAGTGTTTTTTTTACTTGATTTAAAAAGTGACGAACGATTGTCGATTGTAGATCTTTTTTTTTAACTGATTTGAAATTGACGAACGATCATCAGTTGAATATTTTTTGATTGATTTGAGATCGAGGTAGCAGGCGTCAAGCCCCCATCTTACCCCGAGATGTTTGAATTGAATAAATGTGAGAAATGACGAACGATCGTCAATTAAAGAGTCATTTGATCTTTGCAGACGATCGAGGTGACATGCGTCAAGCCCCCAGTTTACTCCCAAGGTGTTGGAGGGTTAGCCTCCAACTTTGGCTACCTTCATTGCATAAGAATGCATTTGATTTGACCCTTATTTGAATATAGGTGGCACCGTCTCCTCACGTGGCATTGTGGAGGGTGGCCAACCGATTGCGGGCTACAGCCATCGAGGCGCTCTCAAGTGGCCAGGATCGACAGGTATGAACCTTTATTTCTTTTCCGTCTTTATTATATCTTCATGAATTTTGAAATGAAATGATTAAAATGAGGCATTTCTTCACGGAGAGACTTGGAGCGAGAGTTGGCGGAGTCCTGGGAGGAGACGACTCGTCTTTTGAGGAAGCTAGAGGCCAGGGATGCTTAGATCGCTGCTCTTGAGGCTACTGTAGCCGAGCTGGATGGCGTTGAGGATTAGTTGTCCTTTGTTTTGCCGTTGACTTGTATATTTTGGATTATTTTTGTACCTTTGGATTTTGACTTTGTCTCGGGGCGAGAGCTGCCACTTTGATGTATATATTTGAGTGCCTTTGCAGTTGGGTATTCTCTTTTCCTGCAGGTTAGTCTAAAAACAGGTTTTGGTAGACGACGGTTTCTGCCATCATGCTGCCAAAATTCATATGGATATCACATAATGTACATGTAGCATATTGGTGGACTAAACTAACGCAAAATTAAAAGTGCCTGAAAATCCGTGAAAATAACCGGATAGTAAGGAGGTATACCCCTTAAAAAAAGAATTTTAAAGGAAATGTATAAGTCTTTGAAATGACTAGACATGTGTAAGTGTTTGAAATGACCAGACATGTGTAAGTGCTTGAAAGAAAGAAAGAGGAGTGATATGATTCCCCTAAAAAGATGAAAGAAAATGAACAAGTGTGCTCATTTGGCGGCCCTGTCGTCTTCCATCTTGAAAAGCGAACCCGATAATGATTAGGAAATCCTAGATGAAGTTAGTTAAGAAACTGATGAGATTTTCCTTTCTTATTCTTATCGAATTTTAAATGCAAACGCATATGTCCTTCTGCTTACATTTTAAATAATGACGGGTAGAATCCTCTGAAGGATTGCCTACGTATTTAGAAAAACTGAAATCAAACCTTGTGCGTAGTTCAGAAAATGTAAGAATAATCGTTCAAAGTAAGAGCTTGTAATGAACTTAGAAAAAGGTAGCATGTGCTGTTACTTACTCCTAAAAGAAGTAGCATTCAGTTTATTATATGACTTGAGGATATCTAAATGTCAAAACTCAATAGGATAGCGACATTAATTTTAAATTGGCATGGGTCGGTTTTATTTCGTGTCGCATGAGCGGCACATGGGTTACGCGAGGCGCGTTTTGCCTGCGAATTTGAATGTGTTTTGCCCTCTTTACTGTAATAAGCTCGAAGAATTACGCAAAACTAATACTATAGAAACAAAATACTTTTGTAACCGTATAAGCTTAGTGTACATCCATCGAATTTTTAGATGCTAAACTAGGGTGAAAAAAATGGAATGGAGTGGAAGGTTCTAATGGTGTTAGAAGACACTAGAGATCTTTGTATCTCTCTCACTCACCTATATGAATGAAAGGATCGTCCCAAAAGGCATGGAGACATGGTAACTGCGAATTGATTCGTCTGAAATATGTGGAAAGATGACTAGAGATCTTTTACGAAATCTTTTCAGCAAATTTAAGTTTTAATTTAGAATTTAATGTTTCGAGTTGAATTTAGAATTTCCGAGTTCGTATTTGGAATTTCTGCGAGATTCCATGAGAATCCCGTCTTAAGGCGAGTTTGACTTTTCTTGACTTTTGAGTCGTCTTTGACTTTTCGTCGTCTTTGACTTTTCGTGACTTTTGAGCCGTCTTTGACTTTCGTTGACTTTTCCGACTCACCCTTTACTTACACAACTCATACTCCTTAACCTAATTCATTACTCCAAAACAAACACAATTTACTTCCTCCTTAAGAAATCTCAAATCTTGCCTCCCTCTTGATTTTCGATCTTTGAATCTTCATAGCTCTTTCGTTCTTTGATAGAATTCACGTAAGTTCGTCTCATTCTTCCCCTCTTACCTTCCTCTATCCGTATTAGTAATAAAATTACCGTCTTTCTCGCTTTTTAAATTATCCGTCTTTCTCAAGGTGAAATATATTCATCTTTTATTACCTAATTGTAGGTGGAGACTACTAGGAAAGCTTAGTAATCGATTAAAGACGCGTAAAGGTAACGGTGAAGGGTTACTCGATATCATTTACGTGTTTTACATGCTTTATATGCTAGGATTCGTATTTAGAATACGATTAGAACGCTTAGGATTCATGTTATGGATGATGATTGTTGTTATTTGATGATTGTTGATGATGAATATTGATTGTTGATAGTTATTAGAAATGAATTATGAGAATTGGAAATGATAGGATTGAATTTTGTTGAAGACTCTCGGGTGAATTGGTAACAGAGTGTTTCACGGTCGTGAGATGTAAGTCACGGTCGTGAAACCTTATTTCACGGTCGTGAAATACAAGTCACGGTCGTGACTTGTGCAGTTTCACTGCACTGACCCTTTTTGGTAGAATGATCATATCTCCTTAGTTACTTGCTTGTTTTGGGCTTGTGACCATTCTTTGGAACCGTAAGAGGATAAGCTATCACCTCAACTTGGAATTTATGCATTCCCATATATAGAACTCTAGTTATGGCAGTTTGAATTGAACCCTTGTTTTAGTTAGTTTCCAAACTTGTTGTTTTGGAGAGGTATCTATGTTTCCTATTTATTATGCTTCTTAAACTGGGTCTAATGCTTATGTATCATGTATTGATTTATGTTTATCATAGTTACATTTATATAATGCCATGTTCTCATGTTTTGTGACGGTTTTTGGTATGTTTCCACTTTGAGTCGGTTTTTACAAATGATACGGTTTGAGCACTATTTTGTCTTGTGCTTTGTACTCTCATTCCCTTGGCTAACTCCACGTTCGTAAGGCTGGAATGTCGGAACGGGGAGGTATCCTACTGCTTAAATGCATGTGTTAGTGGGCATACGACGACGTTGTTGGGAGTTGAACGCATTGCGTT
>JAIUZE010070343.1:0-74111 GCA_022085475.1 Heliosperma pusillum
TGTGTCCCGGCTTGGTGGGTTTATATCCAAGTCGTGGTATGGCTGCCATTGTTTCCACTTTGGGAAATGGAGCCAGTTTAAGTACTAGCCAACCCCTTTGATGGATCTTCTTAGGGTGTACTCATGTGATTGTATCATGGGTCTTGGATGCGATGGATCTTCGCATTTCTCTGGGTCTGCGCAGTCTAGGTTTGGGGTTGAGTCGTATCTTGGACATGTTATTAGGGTAACCTCTGAGCTAAGATATGTGCTTTGGATCTGGGCCATGTTATTGGTGTAACCGCTGAGCCCAGATGTGTGCTTGGTATTTGGGCCATGTCATTAGCGTGACCGCTGAGCCTAAATATTTATGTATATCCTAGCTCGTGGTATAGACTCGAGTTACAGTCGACTATTGACTGCCCTAAGAACTTATGCCTGTTTGTAGACGTATTGGTCTTTCATGTTTGTATGATTCTATGAGTTCTAGAAGGTGAGATGCAAGCCGGCTAGGATTGATAGAGTTTGGATTACCGATTGTTCACTGATTCACATGATTACGTGTTGATTAGGGTTTGAGTGTATCATGGCCATGTTTCTGAGAGGAACCTCTGAGCTAGCATACCAGCTTCCCTACCTCGAGTTATAGATTATTATCGGTGTCACATGATAGCTTTCACATGCTAGGTTATTTGTTAGTTATCTGTTTCATAACATGAAAAGCATATCATATATGTTTAAGTTTTGTATTGTCCATATACATTGCTTTTATGTTATTCATGTTTTATTAAACTTGACATTTCGTGGCTGGGAGGACTCGGAGTTACTCCCCACTGACTGTGGCTTCCGTGTTTATATTTAATGCGGTCGAACATGTGGTGATGCATACTTTGGGTACATTGACGAGCTAGCGAGCGAAGTATTTACCTTGGACCTATATTCGGTTCTTAGATTGTATATTATTATACACTCTTTCTATTTCCGTTTTATACGGGAGATATGTCTCCCGTCTCGTATAATTCTTATGTATTATATTATTTTCCTTTTGTTATGAACCTTTTTATTTATGACACCCTTGTTTATTTATTTAAATTATTTTTTTTCTTTCCGCTAATTTAAGGGTGTTACAGTTGGTATCAGAGCATTTTTGCTCCCGACGCACGTTTGTGTACCCTAGTATAAATAACTTGACCTTAATAAAGTAATAAACTTGTGAGATAGAAGGGTAGGATGGGTAGATTAGGATTTATGTTGTAGTCTATTTGTTTATGCTAATTGTTAGGAGTAACTTAATTCGTTTTGTTTCTTATGAAGACGGTTGGACCTCGTGTAGAAGAGATCGTTGTTGCTGCCAACCGGGTCCCTCCTCATAAAGAAGACAATTGCCAAGGAGGCTATGCTTGGGTGGCTAGCCAGATTGCTAGGAGCAATATTACGCCTTATGGTGGAATATGCGACACCTAGAAGGAGTATCCTCTACCGAAGATTTGAAGATTTATAAGCCTAATTGAAAGTGATTTCCTTCCTTCATCTTTTGGAATTCCTTGTCCTTATGTATTACTGCTTGTTCGTCCTTCCTCTAGGTGCTTTCCTTCTCTTCCCACCTATTTACCTCTTGGAAATTACTTTAAATAGTTCCTTCATCTTACCATTATTATCCTTACCTCCCTCTTGTAACATTTTATGGATGTCATAACCATCGGTTTGAGGTATATTATACTTAGTCGGAAGAACTTTGAATCTTGTGGAATAGTAGTTTTGTTAGAATGAACATGTGATTTGAGGAAAATGTTATAGATCTAGTTTCACCATATGGTGGTGAGAGTTGGTGTCCTTGAGGAAGGTGTGGTGAAGTATGTTTAATAATTGTAAAGCTTGATGCTTGTCATGACTTGTGAGTAATAGTTCATGATATTCGATGGTATAAGGTCGAAGGAATTGGCTATGACTTCTTAACTCATTAGTGATTTAGTCTTTTGGACTTAGAAGGTTAGTATTGGTTTGAAGACCATGCGTATGATATGTCTATTTTGGAGTAAATAAGAGTTTCGAATATGATACCTAACCATCATATTAAGCTAGTTCCATGTTTAGATGATTATAAGGATTTGAGGATACACTTAGAATGAAACTCTCCTAGGGATCTAGATTATGA
Source organism: Heliosperma pusillum (assembly GCA_022085475.1). NCBI lineage: Eukaryota > Viridiplantae > Streptophyta > Magnoliopsida > Caryophyllales > Caryophyllaceae > Heliosperma > Heliosperma pusillum. The sequence continues at coordinate 2,135 of JAIUZE010070343.1, forward strand.
AAGCTAGAAGTTGCAATATCTTTTTGAGGATCGAAATAAGCTTAAGGATAGTTGTAGTTGTGGTTAGGAAGTTGGATGATTTTTTTTTTTATGTTACTTGGGAATTTATTGTCGTTAAATGTTGGACCCTAACGAGAATAAATACTTTGAGGAATTAAGATTTGGATGACACAACTTGAGGAATATCGTCATAAGCGAAAACTGGTGTATTGAGAGTTTGGAATAGATAAATAAATTGATTTACGGTCGCATTGCCCTATGATTAGCAAAAGTTAAGTAAAATGAGATTTTGGGTGACTAATCTCTTTTGAGGATTTGTGTTTTAACTTTGGAAGGTGAGAAAGTTATTTATTAATAACTTAAGATAATGAATTTTGGAATAAATTGGATCAAAGGATTTCATAGTAAGTCTCCTTTACTTTGGGATTGTTAGCGGCATTGTTTCCCAAATTATAAATATTTTGATGGTGGTTTCCAATAAAAGTTTCGGTGGAGCTAAGAAAATTAGAGTTAGTAATGAATCTTTCATGGGTTGTAGTTATGGAGTTTACCGTACCGATGGACCTTAGAAGATTCTAATTGAATTTGAATAATTGGGAATTGTTACTCGATGTGTCATGCTTATGAAATATTTTGGTAGGAATTTGATGATTGAAAATGTTGAGGATATATTGCACTCTCTTGAGGACTAGATTTGGGTGCAGTTAGTGTTGTCGAGTTACGATTGACATTTGAATTTTCATTGATGGAAGATAGTATGGTGGTTCATTCCTCTCTTTTCTCTCTTTCTATTCGATTTATTCTTTCGAATATTTCGTTCCTTCTATCAATTATCATCTCGTATAGATAGGTTATTAGAAGCTTTAACTAGAAATTTTAGGTATAGATAGTAGTGTTATTACCTTTACTATAGAATTTTTGAACTAATCGCTTTTGGAAATTTTTGATGATTTCAAGTATTTTACCGTCAAGGAGTGTTGAGACTTGTTATTGGAGACGTTCGATAACTAGTTTTCTCATTTATTGATGCGAAAATGTATCTTTTAAAGTCTTTGACTTAGGACGTCGAGGTTCTTAACAGCTGACGAGAACCTTCCGTTCCCTTGATAAGATCTTATATTTTTATTACAAGTATATTTTTAACAGTTTTGAAATAGACCTACATATATGTTACTTTCCTTCTTCTAAGTTTCGAGGACGAAACTTTTTAAAAGGAGGGGTGATTGTAACAACCCGAAAAGTACCCAATTTTTCTAGTAAAAATATTTACTAACACTTCTCATTATCTTACTTATGATAAGTTTTCTCCTAAATACAAAGTTTTTTTGTCGGCCGTGACTAAACACCACGAGCCTAGTCTCTATAGTGAAGCTGTGCAGGTTCCCGAGTGGCGCAAAGCTATGAAATTGGAAATTGACGCACTTGAAAACAATAATACTTGGACTCTCGAGACTCTCCCTCCAGACAAGAAAGCCATTAGCTCTAAATGGGTATACAAGATTAAATACAATGCGGACGGGTCAATTGAAAGACACAAAGCCCGTCTCGTTGTCATGGGTAACCGCCAGATCGAAGGCGTGGATTATAATGAGACCTTCGCCCCTACTATAAAACTTGTCACCGTCCGCACTCTACTTGCCATTGCCGCAGCTAAACAGTGGGTCCTTCATCAAATGGACGTCCATAATGCTTTTCTTCATGGCGACCTCCACGAAGAAGTCTACATGAAACCACCACCGGGCTTCCCTCCCTCCACTGACGGCAAAGTATGTCGCCTGAGAAAGTCCCTTTACGGCCTCCGTCAAGCTCCACGGTGTTGGTATGCTAAACTTGCTTCCGCTCTCACAAAATATGGTTTCCACCAATGCCCCTATGATCACTCCTTGTTTTCCATATCCCGTCCAGACACTGAGGTACATATTCTCGTTTATGTTGATGATCTAGTCATTTGCGGGAATAATCAAGCTTTCATCACCCAATTCAAAGATTATTTGAGTCGATGCTTTTACATGAAAGATTTAGGGGTCCTCAAATATTTTCTCGGTCTCGAAATTGCTCGGCATAATTCTGGCATTTTTCTATCACAACAGAAATACGCCCTTGATATATTACATGAAACGGGCTTACTCGGGACAAAACCGACTCCTATTCCTATGGAACCCAATTATCGCCTCGGTATTTCCACCGCCGATCCTATGCCAGACTCGCAACCATACCGGCGGCTCGTAGGTCGCCTCGTGTATCTTACCATAACCCGTCCCGAATTAACTTATTCCGTTCACATCTTAGCGCAATTTATGCACGCTCCTACCACCGAGCATTGGTCCGCCGCCCTAAATGTGGTTCGTTACCTGAAAAACTCCCCGGCCCAGGGTATCCTTCTCCGGGCTGACAGCAACCTCCAACTTCATGCATATTGCGATGCCGACTATGCTACTTGCCCGACTAGCCGTCGCTCCCTATCAGCCTACCTGGTATTCTTGGGTCACTCACCCATTTCTTGGAAAACCAAAAAGCAAGCTACCGTATCCAGGTCATCTGCAGAGGCCGAATACCGAGCCATGGCCGTCGCCGTTTGCGAACTAAAATGGTTAAAAGGTTTGCTCCGATTTCTCGGTATCCACCATCACCACCCTATCAAACTCCAATGTGATAATAAGTCTGCACTCTATATTGCTCGAAATCCGGTTTTTCACGAACGCACTAAGCACATTGAAGTCGATTGTCATTTCATCCGTGACGAAATTCAGAAAGGCGTTATTGCTCCCAGCTATGTCAATACGAAGGCGCAACTCGTTGATATACTTACCAAAGCCTTGGGTCGCACCTCATTTGACGATCTTCTCTCCAAGTTGGGTGTCTCGACCCTCCACACTCCAACTTGCGGGGGGATGTAATCCGGCCCATAATACACAGCCACAAAGAGCCGTTGCCTCTCTCCTCCAAAGAGCCGTTGGGCCCTCTACTTGTAGCTGATTGTAACACCCCGGCCCAAACCTTGGGTCGGCAGCGGTCACTCATGATAGCTCTCCAGGCTGTGTACATGGCCCACAGATCAACACGGGTCCTTTCCAGCGCATTTTGTCCTCACTCATATGCATCCCGGAAACCTTCCCAGGAGGTCACCCATCCTAAGACTACTCTCAGTCAAGCACGCTTAACTTTTGAGTTCTTTTGCATGGACGACCAGAAAAGAAAGTGCACTTTGTTGATATGAGTAGTACTTACAATCCCTTTAAGCACTAGTCATTTAAACTTATCAATGGACCTCTTCAACAAATGTGGGGTGTTACACTGATACTTTCCTAACTATTTGGTACCAATTGTATATATTCCAAAGTTAGAAGATTTGTTAGTACATATAAATAGCTTGGCAACTTACACTGTAAACACAACAACTCAATTATCTTAATACAATTATATTTCCCAATGTTTCTCTTTATTCTCTTATAATATTCTCTCTTAACAGTTTCATATAGTATTTTCGTGTTGGGTTACCGTTGCCGACTAGAATTTACGGAGTATAAGGCACGACTATTTCATACCGTACATCGTACGAATATTATTTCTAATTTGTTAAAATAAGATTTAATTTGCTTTGATCGACGTTCCCACGTCCCACGTTCCCACGTTCCACGTCAGTCTCTTATGTAAACTCCATCATCACCAATTCACCATCATCATCTAATTTTAAAACCTTGAGACCATCATATGAGCTTTTCATACCTCCAAGTTTAGACCATCTTATGCCTTAACAAGTTTCTTCCACCTCTTCTTTCAAGGTATTATTCTCATCTTTGGCCCACTCAATTTTCTTCAATATCCAAAATTATGCGAAACATTCATAAATTCTCGTTGAATACGGGCACTATCTGTCACAAGCTGAAACGGATAGTGTCCCATCACAATATGCAACTGGGTAGGGCAAGTGGAGGGAAAATTGGCTTTTATCATCTAGTTTAGTACTTCGTATTAACCGAAAGGTTCGAGCCCTGAAAAAGTAACCATCAAAACAAGCTGATTTACATTAGTAAATCACAAGTTTTCGTTTAAGACGTATCAAATAAACACACAAAATCTTCTCACTTATTGCTTAGTGTTTTGTTTGTACTATCACCCGGCCTGTGCAAGTGTTTTACCCGTCTTAAGAAGACGTATAGTGTCGTGTTAAGCAAGACTGTTGAGTTTATGGATCCAATACTTAAGAGGGGGAGGGGGTGAATTAAGTACCTTTTAAAACTTTAAACAAACAACTCGGAATTTATCTGTTACGAATCAGCGCTCAGGCAAATTAAACAGTTCAGCGCACTGTTTAAACAATGAAGATTGTGCAGTACTGATTCGAACAGATTCGTGAATGAATCGAAATATAAGAAAACAATATAACGATGAAACAACAATAAGAACGCAGCGATTTTTAAGTGGTTCGACCTATTCTCTAAAGGTCTACGTCCACTATCTCTCTTATTAATATCTTCCTTATAAATCAACCCGATTACAAAGAAGACCCCCCCGATCAACCCGATCGTGCGACTCGAGTACAACCCCGTACCCAAATAAATCTCTCACTCACAAGTCTGAAAATTACAAATCTTTTGTCTCCTTATATGGTTCACAAAATAGAACAATGGTGAACAATACAACCTAAGAGATGACTTGACTAAGAGCACCTTGATATTTTAAGCCAAGAAAAATTAACAAGTTTTTCAAAAAATTTTGCAAGAAAATAAAAGCTCAAACTTGTTCAATTAAACGTGAGAATGTTGGCTGCTCAAGGATTGTATTTTCTAAAGAAGTGACTTCACTTAAATAAGAAAATATATCCTTTTAGAGTTTGACTAACCAAGGAAACTATATTTTAGAAAATAAAATATCTCTTCAATATCTTTCCTAAAATCAAAAAGATAATTTTTCCAAATAAACAATCTTTTTCATATCTCTTGAAAGTCGAAGGAATATGTCAAAAATATGTTTATACGTACAACCATTTCAGAAAAGATCTTTTAGAAATTTACTCGAAATACTTTGAGAAACAAAAAACTCAGCGGTTTTAAATATCAAGAGTCAGACTTGATTTAAACAGTTTGTGCAACTGTTTAAATCAACTCTAACGACTTATGTCAAGGTCAATCATCCTTACACCATTAAACACAAAACTGAACGTCAGCTCTCAAATCTTCAATTCTTTGACGTCGTTCATGTATCCTGCAAACAGTCCTAAACATGCACAATGTAATCACACACGTTAATAGCCGAGGACTTGTCATCATCAATAACCACAATGCAACAAATTCCCCCTTTGATGATGGCAAGTCCATATTGACAAATATTCCCCCTCAAAACAAGAACATCAAGATTAGTAAGACAATAATAATCATGACTATTGATAGAAATAGGAAACAGTCTAAGATCAGCATAGTTGAAATGAACCTTTAGTTTTTCGAAACGCTAAAAGGAAAACTTCATCGTTAAAGGTCTAAAGATTAGTAGCTACTAGGTACGAGATCCACCATGTACGAGATCCACCACTATTTCCCCCTCTTGACATCATCAAAAAGAGAAAGAGAGTCAAAATAGTCAACGCACACCCATTGTCACAAAGACAAGGAAATAGCTACCGACACACAGTCCGCGTAGACATCATAATAACTAGTTCAAAACAACCAACGAGAGCCCCATATACAAACACATCCACGCAAAAGAAAAGGCTATAAGGGTTAGGCTGATTTAAAGGGATAGGTCGAGGGAGGGCAAGTTATGAAGGGTAAGGGAGGGTTTATGTTAATGTGATTAGGTTAGAATTGACTTTGAGTATAAGTATAAAGATTACATGAGATATCTAAACTTCGTGAAAGAATTGTGTAGTAAAAGATCAAGAGACATGCATATGGAGTTTTGAAGAACATGAAAAACGTAGGAGATGTGAAATCAATGAGGAATTAACTAAATCATCACATAGTGCTCAGATTTTTTTTTTTTTCGTTCTTCCTTTTTTTTCGCCTTTCTTCACTTTGTTTTTTTTTTCATCATTTTTTTTTTATCATTTTTTTTGTCATCATTTTTTTGAGCACTCTCTCATTTCTCATAAGAACTTATTTTGTAATGAGAATCTCCATAAAAAGTTATAGCATCATCAAAAAACCCCGATGAAAGTGCAAGATGAAAACATGTGCAAATATCATTATCGTATTAAAAATGTCACGAATAAAAGAAACTCAAGTGCAATATACTCAAACCAAAATCAATAAGGTGAAGGTATAAATTAGTTTTGGGTTGTAGGTTAAATGTTTAGGCAAATTGATTTGGTGCTTCCTATCTATTGTAGATAGGTTTAGGTAAGGCAAGGCTTGGGCTTCTGGTTTCTGAACTGAACAGTGCAGAGGACTGTCCAATTTTGGTTTGGTAAGTTATGGGTTGTATTTGGCTTATTTGAGTTTTGCCTTTATTTGAGAACAAAGTGGATATGTCTGCTAAATACAAACGCCGAATTGTCAAACCCGTTACTAGTCTATGAGAAGAGGACCAGACTAGGCAAACTACAACCATGTTCCATAACTAATGGAGAATTACCAACTCAATGACACAATGGCTCTTTTCTAGTCAATCATAGAGGAAAAATTTAGTGGACCATTAACTACGAGCTACAGTTTAATAGACCATATTCTAATCAGATTTTCTCAAATTGTTCTCTTGCTAAAGGTTTAGTAAAAAGTCGAATAACTGATCTTCGGTTTTACAAAAATTTAAGCAAATGTTCCCTTTGTCTACAATGTCACGCATAAAGTTTGTCTTAAAATATTGACGGCATTTTATGAAATATTAATTGTACTCATGTTATCACAAAGAATAGGCACACAAATAATAATCATACCGTAATCCCGGAATTTTTGTCTTACTCATTTGGTTCATATGACGGAATGATCGTTTGGTCGTGATTCCAAGTGTCATACTTTGCTCCGTACACATTGATTTATCTTGTGTTATTTAATCCCTCTGAACTGTTGGATGTCTGATTGAACAGTGTTCTTGACTGTTCTGTTCCCCCTGAACTTGACATGACTTTAATCAGAACAGTTCAATGAACTGTTTGACATGCTTCTGTTCTTCTCATCTGCACACATGCTTAATGATGTTAGATATCTTGATAAGCAAGATGAAGAATACAACATAATAGGTAGTAAGCCACAAGCTTAAGAATTTACACATCAACTACCTTTTATACTTCTCAAGATGTTTGCTTAACTTTAAGTTCAAGAGTTGAGAAGTTCTTACCATCCTTTCTTGAAGTGTGAGTAAACTTGAAACATCTTACCAATTCATGTATCACACCTCAAATTTGTAGGCTCTATGTGAGAGGTCAAAAACATTGTCTCATATGCACGTTGAGCAACGAAAGTTATTTTGATCAATGCATGTTGCTCCCTCTCACTTTAGCCTGCAAAACATATTATACTTTGGACTTGGGTACCCAAATCAACTTGGGTCCCTTTTGGTTAGTCACTTGTGCTAATAAGTCCTTTCGAATCCACATTTTCTTGACAATCTAACAATTTTGTTCCAAGTAACCTAACCGCTTCTTACAAGCATTAAATATGTGTCCTGTTTTCCCACAAAATTTGCACAAAGTATACTCAGGTAGGCCGACATACTTACGTTTACGAAAGTCACGTTCTACGGGTTCAGGCCTTCTGAAATAGACATTGCTAGAACCATTCTGAATTGAACAGTTCAGTGATCTGTTTACTTTCTGTTCAGAAACCCAAACTGTATGATATTGTGGATCATCTAGCTTGAAGTAGAACAAGATTCATACCCTAATCCTAGCTTCTTAGTATTACTGGATTGATTAACTAGGAAGTCAAGAACGGTATTACTTCCTTCCCATTTAGCGGTGACATTCCTAGCATTTCTTAGGTCGATTTCAAGGTTATCGATTTTTCTAATAAGTCTCTTGTTCTTGTTAAGGAGATCGTCATAGTCAACATTGAGTCTATCAAATTTAGTACTGAACTCATAGTATGTGGTAGCTCCTTTAACATGCATATTTTTTATTTCATCTAGTTCGTTAGTTAAAGCTTGTATCTTGTTGACTAGCGATTCATTTTCAGTGATAACTTCGAAATGAACAGTCTGTTCAACTGTTCGTTTTTCAATATGTTTCAGATCACGTTTTAACTTGACATTTTCTTCCGCGATACTTTCAATCTCAGTTTGCATTGCTTCCTGACGTTTACTTTGGTCATAACTAGTGTCTAGGGTCTCGTCAAGAAGTCTAAGTATTTTTTCTTTTGACAAAGATCTAACACGAGTCTTGAGATTAGAAAGACATACCTCGTTGTCAGATTCACTTTCGGAATCGTCAGTATGGGCCATAAGACATCTAAGATCATCTTTATATGAGTTCTTTTGTGAGTTGGGCTTGTAGATGGATCGAAGACATAGTTTGTCTTCTTTTTCTTCCTTAGGTGGTTCATCATCCTCGGATTCGGACTCACCCCACACAGCAGCAATCATTGCACGTTTGTACTCCTGCTTAGACTTTTCACGTTTATCTCTAGATTTTACTTCTTCCCATTTGGGACAGTTTCGGATCTAATGATCACGATCTCCACATTTAAAGCACCTCATTCTAGACATAGAACGAGATGAAGAAGATGGAAATGATGAAGGAACAAATTTATTCGATGAGAAATTTTCAAACTTTTCTTGGTTTTGTTTTCTAATTATCTTTGCAATACGCTTAGACAACAATGAAACCTCCTCCTCAAGATCACTTTCATTGTCACTTGAGAAGGCGTTCAAAGCTAACCCCTTAGCCTTGAGTTTCTCTTCGACGTCATCAAGAGCAATTTCATGGGCCATTAGAGATCTCATTAAGGCTTCATAGGTGAGAGTGGTTAAGTCCCTGCCCTTTTCAATGGCAGTGACCTTAGCTAACCATCTCTTGGTTAGACTTCTTAAAATTTTACGGACAATGCCCTCGGTTTGAAAAGAGCGACCAAGATTTGAAAGTTCATTAGTTATGCTTGAAAATCGGGAGGACATGCTTTTAATTGATTCATCGTTTTGCATTTTGAAGGCCTCGTATTTTTGCATTAGGAGATCAATACGAAGTTTCTTCACTTGCAATGTTCCCTCGTGGGCTAACTCGAGAGTATCCCAAATTTGCTTAGCCGTCTTACAACCAGCAATACGACCAACTTCCTCATTTATGAGGCCTGATTGTAAGAGAGATATCGCACGAGCATTTTTCTCTGCCTTCTTAAAGTCATTGGCAATGTAGGCATTCCTTGTTTTAGGACTTTCAACACCATTTGCATCGGTGGTCATAATAATAAGAGGCCATTTTCAATGATTGCCCAACACTCGCAATCAGTTCCTTGAATGAAATTCATCATTCGATTTTTCCACCAGCCATAGTCCGTGCCATCGAAGACAGGACATTTGACGGAACTGGAATTCATTTAAGGAAGATAAAAGAGAAAAGATAAAATCGAAAAGGATCAAACTCTTTGCGGTAAAGCAATCAAGAGCACGAGGCTCTGATACCAATTGTTGAGTTTATGGATCCAATACTTAAGAGGGGGAGGGGGTGAATTAAGTACCTTTTAAAACTTTAAACAAACAACTCGGAATTTTTCTGTTACGAATCAGCGCTCAGGAAAATTAAACAGTTCAGCGCACTGTTTAAACAATGAAGATTGTGCAGTACTGATTCGAACAGATTCGTGAATGAATCGAAATATAAGAAAACAATATAACGATCAAACAACAATAAGAACGCATCGATTTTTAAGTGGTTCGACCTACTCTCTAAAGGTCTACGTCCACTATCTCTCTTATTAATATCTTCCTTATAAATCAACCTGATTACAAAGAAGACCCCCACGATCAACCCGATCGTGCGACTCGAGTACAACCCCGTACCCAACTAAATCTCTCACTCACAAGTCTGAAAATTACAAATCTTTTGTCTCCTTATATGGTTCACAAAATAGAACAATGGAGAACAATACAACCTAAGAGATGACTTGACTAAGAGCACCTTGATATTTTAAGCCAAGAAAAATTAACAAGTTTTTCAAAGAATTTTGCAAGAAAATAAAAGCTCAAACTTGTTCAATTAAACGTGAGAATGTTGGCTGCTCAAGGATTGTATTTTCTAAAGAAGTGACTTCACTTAAATAAGAAAATATATCCTTTTAGAGTTTGACTAACCAAGGAAACTATATTTTAGAAAATAAAATATCTCTTCAATATCTTTCCTAAAATCAAAAAGATAATTTTTCCAAATAAACAATCTTTTTCATATCTCTTGAAAGTAGAAGGAATATGTCAAAAATATGTTTATACGTACAACCATTTCAGAAAAGATCTTTTAGAAATTTACTCGAAATACTTTGAGAAACAAAAAACTCAGCGGTTTTAAATATCAAGAGTCAGACTTGATTTAAACAGTTTGTGCAACTGTTTAAATTAACTCTAAGGACTTATGCTCAAGGTCAATCATCCTTACACCATTCAACACAAAATTGAACGTCAGCTCTAAAATCTTCAATTCTTTGACGTCGTTCATGTATCCTGCAAACAGTCCTAAACATGCACAATGTAATCACACACGTTAATAGCCGAGGACTTGTCATCATCAATAACCACAATGCAACAAAGACCTATTGCAATTAGGTAATTTTTTCATGAAAAATTATTTGGTCATTCAGGTGTATCATGCCATCCCTAAGGATCCACCTGATACCTACGTGGTCATGCTTCCATACCAGCAGCAGGAACAGGGAGACAGAAATCAGCTAGAACAACAGGGTATTGTTCAGCAAGAACGGGCAGATCAGAATACCAGAATTCAAGGGGTACATGACAGAGGTTCAAAATATGGTCTAAGGCGCACAACAGGCACATACTCGTTCCAGCAGAATAACGCCAGCAGAGCAGGAACAACGTGTTCCAGCAGAACTTGGAGACTAATTTTCCTCCTCAACGAAGTCGAGAAGCAAAATTGGGGGCAATTGTTATAGCCAAAATTTACAAATTTTCACTTGAATATGTGGCATCTTAAGGGTGGTCCATCATGGAGGAAGTGGATTGGTGACATGGAAAGCATGGTCAACAAACTAACTCCCCAAAAGGAGGAGCAGTTGAGAAAGAGTAGGAGAGTATCCAGGGAGAACGCTGAGGAGGAACGGGATAAAGGAAGGGACTATAACAGCAGTTGGAACAAGTCAACAACAGCTTCCTAGAATTTAGGAGCAGTTGAGGAAGAATAGGAGACTTAACAGGCGGAACAGAGTGACGCAAATCCAGCCTCCTGCCAGGAGGAACGCCAGGAGGAACATAAATCCAGCCTCCTGTCAGGAGGAACGCCAGGAGGAACATAAATCCAGCCTCCTGCCAGGAGGAACGCCAGGAGGAACATGAACCAGTCAATAACTGATCCCTTGAAAGCAGGGAGGTTGACTTTGACTTGGCAGGCAGAACGAAGTAGCACGAACTCAGCCTCCTGTCAGGATCCTGTCAGCCTCCTGTCAGGATCCTGTCCGCCTCTTGTCAGGATCCTGTCAGCCTCTTGTTAGGATCCTGTCAACCTTCTATCAGGATCCTGTCAGGAGGAACAGGAATCAGTCAGATAACGAAATCCTTGACAGTAGGGGAATTGAGGATTTTCAGGAGAATTTTCAGGGGGTTAACGGCTGCATCAATTAGGGTTTTGAAGGCATTAGAGTTTTGAAGGCCTATAAATAGGAGATACCTAAAGCAGGAAAGGGGGCATCCAATTCTACAACATCTCCAAGAAGCACGAGCCCCATCATCATTAAAAAACTCCTTTGCATACTGTATTTATTTTCTGGTTCTTGCTCATATCACCATTAACAAATCATAGTACAATATTTGGCGGGATTCCGACTGCCCCCGCGGTTTTTCCTGATTTGGGTGTCCGCGTCACCATTTTCGTGTGTCATTTTTTCATTACTCTACATTCATTGTTATTTTGTCATTATTTTTGCTTATATTTCATCCGTATTCCGTCACAAATCACATATAAATTAACCCCCTTTCCAAGGCTAAAAAGAGTAGATCATTTTGACCCGTCAACAAACGAATTAATAGGTTTGGGTAATTTTTTACCAAAACAATTTGGCGCCCACAGTGGGGCGCAGTGATCGATTTCTATAGCCAATCTATCATCTAGTCAATAGTCCACCACGTGCCTGCTACGTACCTGCTGCCATAATTCTGCAGACCTAGCCACAATGGTTCTTCCAGGATCTGCCAGAGAAGGAACGACGAATCCAGCAGGAACCCCCAGTATGGTACCGGCAGAGGGTACACCAGCAGGGAATTTCAACACAGGAGTGCAGGTCCAGAGCAGCCTATCTGGAGGAACCCTCAGGCACCCAAGCCCAACTCCACCAAATTCAAATACTCTACAGGTCATCCTAAAGGAAATGAACACCCTTCACAAAGCCCTAGAAAACTTGCATAAGGACAACTTGGATTTGAAGGCAAGGATAGAAGCCATGGTACCCCTTCATCCAGCACCCATCCTGCAGAGCGTCCAGGCGATGGTTCCAGTAACCTACACGCTCCAGGAGTCAGCAGTTACTGGAGGACAAGGACAACAAATTCCCCCTGAGTTAGTTACAAGGCAGAATCTTGGAGGCTTAACACCCAATTATTCTTTCATGCTGACCAGCATGCAGGCTACCCCAGGTAACATTCTGTCTAGTTGTTCTCTTGGGGCTAACTCCTTCTCTATTACAGGTACCTCCAGCCAGCAGGTACCGAATGAGCAGTTTAGGTCTATCACCAATGCAGCCCCTCTGTCCAGCATCTTCGCTAGTCAGCCCTGCTCCGTGGAACACACTCCTGTAGGAACATCGCCAGAAGGTAATCCCCTTGGCTTTGTTCCGCCTGTCTCTAACCCTTCTGCAGGAACAGGCGGACAAGTGGAACAACGGCTCCAGGAACTCAGAGACATGATCAAAAAAATACCTGGCATGCCGCGCCCCATTGAGAGAGCAGCCCTGCAGAGTTACGCAGACTCTCCTTTCGTGGACGACATAGCTCTTATCAATGTGCCTAAGGGATTCAAGCAACCCACAATGACGTTATACGATGGGACCGACGACCCGTCAGATCACATCAACCAATACAAACAGAAGATGATGGTTGTAACAGCCACAGGACCCCTGAAAGAGTCATACATATGCAAGGTCTTTGGGTCCACCTTAGTGGGGGCAGCACTGCAGTGGTTCGTCAATCTACCGAATAGATCCTTGACATCTTTTGCGGACTTAGTCAATGCATTCAACCAACAGTTCGCTAGTAGCCGTAAGCCAAAGAAGCAGACAAGCGACCTCTATCGCGTTATTCAAAGGTATGATGAGCCTACTCGAGAATATATGTGCAGGTTTAATACGGAGAAGGTACACATTCCTGGATGTTATATTCCCACCGCGATTGAGGCCTTCGGGCAAGGGTTACTCCCAAACTCCAGCCTATACAAAGAATTGACAAGGTACCCATGCAATACCTTCGAGGATGTACAAGTAAGGGCAATGGCAACAATTAGATTAGAGGACGACACATGTCCATAAGCATATGTGGTACACCTGAGGTAGGTTGTAACTTATTAAATTTATTACCTTCTTTATATTTTTAATAGCTACTGACTTGATCGTCGGAGGGCCGTTGGGTAAGCCAACGGCCAACCCTAGCAACAATATTCCTGCAGGACGGTCAGGAGTTCCCCTACTAGCACGAGGTGCCACTTAGGCTGCAGAATCTGCTACTCTGTCAGCAGATTAAGTCGTTGTTCCTGCAGCATGCAAAACAGGTCACGCTGCCTGCAGATCCAACATGGTGTTGATGTGTAACCTGGGGGCAACTCTCACAAATGTACTGCCAATGTTCAGGTAGGTCCTAAGGAGTGTATATCCTCCAGCGAGGAGCAAGTTGAAACGCCTGAAAGTTAACCAACATACAGTAGCTGCAGGATTAGTTCCTCCTCAGCAGGGGGAACGACGAACAAGAGTCCCAGTCTATTTTGCATGTCCTCCACAGTGGGCCTGTGAAAGTCATGCAGGGGGCAAGACCCTCTCCAACAATTCGCCAGCAGGCATTACAGTACTCAATTTATCAGTTATATGGTCATACATGACCTACCAATTACATTATTTGGTACAGGTAGCTAACTCAAATTTTCTACCTTAATTTGAAATTTGAATTCTTCCTCCAAAAGGAAGCCAGAACAATACAACAGTACAATCTCCCCGAGGGAACTACATCGTGCGCGTGGTCGAACAGGAACCCCTGAGGTCCGCCAGGACAGACAGACTCCAGCACCACCAAAGTCACCACTACATAGCGTGGCGTACAGTCGGGCGACTAAATCCCAGAGCCACCATCTAAAGTCCTGCCGGCCTACATCCGCAGTGCATTCCCTACAATGCACTCCCAACAAACAGTGCATGCACGACATAATATTTACAAACACGCGCTACAAACGATATACACATACTAAGTATTCCAGAAATACAAACTAGTAGAACTGAACAGTTCTAACATAGAGTACGTCTGCACCCCCGTAGGTGCAGACCACAACAAAGCCATGTGCTCCACCACTAACATTTTTCAGGTCGGCATAATTACTACATGAGCAAGCTCGCTCGAGGTTCTCATCACCGGGATTACCCTTGGCGATCACAGCGGCAAAGTCAGGAGGAGGCTACCTCCCGAAGCATCCACCATAAGGAACCCAGCTTCCACCAGCAGGAACACAACTTCCGTCAGCAGAATTCCACCTTATACCTACGTGGTCATGCTTCCATACCAGCAGCAGGAACAGGGAGACAGAAATCAGCTAGAACAACAGGGTATTGTTCAGCAAGAACGGGCAGATCAGAATACCAGAATTCAAGGGGTACATGACAGAGGTTCAAAATATGGTCTAAGGCGCACAACAGGCACATACTCGTTCCAGCAGAATAACGCCAGCAGAGCAGGAACAACGTGTTCCAGCAGAACTTGGAGACTAATTTTCCTCCTCAACGAAGTCGAGAAGCGAAATTGGGGGCAATTGTTATAGCCAAAATTTACAAATTTCCTACTTGAATATGTGGCATCTTAAGGGTGGTCCATCATGGAGGAAGTGGATTGGTGACATGGAAAGCATGGTCAACAAACTAACTCCCCAAAAGGAGGAGCAGTTGAGAAAGAGTAGGAGAACATCCAGGGAGAACGCTGAGGAGGAACGGGTCAAAGGAAGGGACTATAACAGCAGCTGGAACAAGTCAACAACAGCTTCCTAGAATTTAGGAGCAGTTGAGGAAGAATAGGAGACTTAACAGGCGGAACAGAGTGACGCAAATCCAGCCTCCTGCCATTAGGAACGCCAGGAGGAACGCCAGGAGGAACATAAATCCAGCCTCCTGTCAGGAGGAACGCCAGGAGGAACATAAATCATGCCTCCTGCCAGGAGGAACGCCAGGAGGAACGGCAGGAGGAACGGCAGGAGGAACATGAACCAGTCAATAACTGATCCCTTGAAAGCAGGGAGGTTGACTTTGACTTGGCAGGCAGAACGAAGTAGCACGAACTCAGCCTCCTGTCAGGATCCTGTCAGCCTCCTGTCAGGATCCTGTCCGCCTCTTGTCAGGATCCTGTCAGCCTCTTGTTAGGATCCTGTCAACCTCCTATCAGGATCCTGTCAGGAGGAACATGAATCAGTCAGATAACGAAATCCTTGACAGTAGGGGAGTTGAGGATTTTCAGGAGAATTTTCAGGGGGATAACGGCTGCATCAATTAGGGTTTTGAAGGCATTAGAGTTTTGAAGGCCTATAAATAGGAGATACCTAAAGCAGGAAAGGGGGCATCCAATTCTACAACATCTCCAAGAAGCACGAGCCCCATCATCATTAAAAAACTCCTTTGCATACTGTATTTATTTTCTGGTTCTTTCTCATATCACCATTAACAAATCATAGTACAATATTTGGCGGGATTCCGACTGCCCCCGCGGTTTTTCCCGATTTGGGTTTCCGCGTCACCATTTTCGTGTGTCATTTTTTCATTACTCTACATTCATTGTTATTTTGTCATTATTTTTGCTTATATTTCATCCGTATTCCATCACAAATCACATATAAATTAACCCCCTTTCCAAGGCTAAAAAGAGTAGATCATTTTGACCCGTCAACAAATGAATTAATAGGTTTGGGTAATTTTTTACCAAAACACTTCCCTTTGATTATTCTTCTATTCGTACTTTCTTAATTCTTTTGTGTCCAACGTTTTTAATTCAAATTATATTTGGGTGATGGGATATACGATGACATGGCAGTCCGGTAAACATAAGAATGTTACCACAATCACAAAGTAGATTTAGGTCAATACGAAGTACGGAGTATTACTTTAGGTTGGGCACAAATTCTCATTTATCCGTCTTAAACTTAAGACGGGTCATATACATAACAAGTCTTCCAACTTGTTGGCTAGATACCAATTTTTTTGTCTTTATTAGCACCACTTGGTAGTATTTGACCCGTATTAATCTTTAGACGGATAATAACTGTCTTAAGCAAGACGTATGGTAGGTAAGTGCTAGAAGTATTAGAGGAATCAATTGTCTGCCTTCTCATTAATATGTTTGGTATTTATACAAATATAGGTTAGGGCAACATCACATAAGCTAGGCCCAAACCCAATAGCATAAGACTTAGTCTATTACCCCCCCTCAAGTGGGAGCGTACAAATTTAGGACGCCCAACTTGCCAATGAGAAACGTAAGACGGGTCACACCAAGGGCCTTTGTGAAAACGTCAGCCAGCTGCTCGGAAGTAGAGACATGAGACGGCAAAATAAGACCATCCTTAAGAGCATCACGAACGAAATGTAAATCGACCTCAATATGCTTTGTTCGCTCATGGAAAACAGGATTATTAGCAATATGTAACGCAGACTGACTGTCACAAAACAAAGGAACAGCCTTGGAATGAGACACACCCAAATCCAACAGCAAAGCTTTCAACCACTTAATTTCACAGGTAACAGCGGCAAGAGAGCGATACTCAGCTTCCGCAGATGAACGGGAGACCGTAGCTTGCTTCTTAGTCTTCCAGGACACGGGAGAAGAACCAAGAAAAACAAGCCAACCCGTCAACGACCGACGAGTAAGAGGGCAAGCGGCCCAATCAGAATCACACCAACCAGTAAGACTTAAGTCGGAGTCAGACCGAAGTAAAATACCTTGTCCAGGAGTACCCTTCAAATAACGGACAGTACGAAGGGCAGCCTCCCAATGCTCGTGACGAGGTGTCTGAAGGAATTGTGACAAGATATGAACAGAATAGGCCAAATCAGGGCGAGTGACGGCTAGATAAACAAGACGACCAACCAGGCGGCGATACGGCTCCGGGTCGGTAAGCACCGGACTATCAGACCGTCCTAGTTGATGGTTCACTTCAAGTGGAGTGGAACTCGGTTTGCACCCGAGAAGACCCGTTTCCGAGACAATATCCAATGCGTATTTACGTTGACACAAAAAAATGCCATCAGAATTTCGTGCCACCTCTAAGCCCAGAAAATATTTCAGGGTGCCCAAGTCTTTCATATGAAAACACGAGTGCAAGTAGTCCTTAAAGATACAGAGAGCAGCGGAATCATTAGCAGAAATAATTAAATCATCAACATAAACAAGGGTATTTACTTGAATATTGCCGCGACGGTAAGTGAACAAAGAGTAATCCGAGTGACTTTGAGCAAACCCATAATTTTTCAAGGCTGAGGCCAGCTTGGCAAACCAACAACGTGGTGCCTGTTTCAGGCCATAAAGAGACTTTCGCAAACGGCAAACCATGCCGGGCACAGTAGACGTAAACCCGGGTGGTAATTTCATATAAACCTCTTCACTCAAATCGCCGTGCAAAAACGCATTATGAACATCCATCTGGTGGAGAATCCAGTTCTTAGCGGCGGCGACAGCAAGAAAGGTCCGAACAGTGCTCATCTTTGCCACCGGCGCAAACGTCTCAGCATAGTCAATCCCCTCAGTCTGATGATTGCCAAATACAACCAATCGTGCTTTTAATCGCTCAATGGTGGAATCGGATTTGTACTTAATTTTATAATGCCACTTGCTGCCAAGGGCACGTTTGCCAGGGGGAAGCGGTTCTAAGGTCCACGTACCATTGTCATCAAGGGCTTTCATTTCAGCATCCATTGCCGCACGCCACCCTGCATCTGTGACAGCTTCTTGAAAAGACGAGGGTTCTTTATGTGTCATCAAAGCAGCTAAAAAATTACGGTGATGATCCGTAAACTTATTACAAGCAATATAATTTACAAGAGGATACGGGGTACCTGAAAGCGGAGAAGGAACAGTGACAGTAGACACAGTAGATGAATTCAAGCCACGTACAGTGGACTCCACGACATAATCACGAAGGGAAGTAGACGGTATCTTAGGACGATGTCCTCGACCCATAGGGCAATCCGACGAATTAGGACCATTCCCATCTCTAATATTGCTGGTGTCATCTCCCACAGGTTCACCCGTGTCTTCCTCCGTAGTGGGGCTGACCACCTCGTTCGTAGCAGGTCCAGGGATGAGCACCTCGGCAGTAGCAGGACCGTCATCAGCCTCACCCGTATCATCATCAACAGAGGGTTGGGGCTGATGAGGATGCGTAGGAGCTGCCCCCCCGGAGGCCATAGCCGGCTCAAGAATAAAGGGAAAGCGGTCTTCATAAAAAATAACATCCCGTGACACAAAGAATTCCTCACGATCCAAATCATATAAGTACCATCCCTTTTTACCGGAGGGGTATCCCAAAAACACACATTTGCGACTTCGGCTGGCAAATTTATCACCCTTAGCCCGCTGATTGTGAGCATAACATAAGGACCCAAAAACCCGTAAATACTCAAAAGGAGGAGCCTTACCAAATAGTATCTCATAAGGTGTCAGACCATTTAAGATGACTGACGGAGTACGATTAATCAGATATGCTGCTGCGAGCGCACATTCACCCCAGAACTTAATGGGCAGTCCCGCTTGAAACCGCAAGGCACGAGCAACGTTGAGCAGATGTTGATGTTTTCGCTCAACACGACCATTTTGCTGAGGTGTACCGACACATGAGCTATGGAATAAAATCCCCTGCTTAGCAAAATATGGTTGCAAGCAGTGAAATTCCGTCCCATTATCGCTGCGCACAATTTTCACCTCAGCAGAAAATTGACGACGTATCATAGCAAAAAAATTCATAAATTTCTCATAGACCTCTGTTTTGTTAGTCAACAAATATATCCAAACGCCTCTTGAACAATCGTCAACAATAGTAAGAAAATAGCGAGCTCCACATATAGAAGACGGGTCATATGGGCCCCACAAGTCACAATGTATAAGATCAAAAATATGAGTACTTTTATTATTACTTAACGGAAAGCTATTTCGTACATGTTTAGCACGATGACAAACTTCACACGGTTTTGTCAACGCATCCTTATTACTACGAACAAAAGGAAGTAACTTAATTATTTTTTCAGCCGGATGACCCAAACGCCTATGCCATAGCCCCATACTCGGTTGCAATCCTACAGCCCCCGTGATTATTCGTGTATCTTGCCGCAAGTAGTAGAGGCCATCTAGTCTGTCACCGTTACCAATCTCCGTTTTCGTACGCCGGTCCTGTATAATACAAGTGGAAGCATTAGTCACAAATTGACAGTCAAGGGCATCACTTAGCTGTGACGCGGAAATTAAATTACAACGAAGTTGGGGAACATAAAGAACAGAGTCAAGAGATATTTTCGGAGTAAGAGGAACACGGCCAACTTGGGATGCCACCACGTGAGTTCCATCCGGAAGCCCAACAACACGACTCGGTATGTCACGGATGTCGAGTAAAACAGCCAGTGTACCCGTAACATGATGCGAGCACCCCGTATCAATTAGCCACTTACCCGAAAACGTGTGAGAAGGCATTCCATAAGCAGCAACAGGAGACTTTGATTCAATTTCAGTAGTAGCAGTAGCATTAGCGGATTCGACTTTTCCTGTACTCACACCATCACCACGAGACACATGACTTCTTCCCCCACCGCGCCCGCGAGTGGAAGAGTTGCCTCGAGAAAAACCACCACGGGCAGAAGGAGGGTTAATGCCCTTAAGTTCATACCACCAGTCGGGTATTTCGTCCATCAATTCAAAACACATGCTTTTATCATGTCCCTTCTTTTTACAGTGCCCACATGTCAATTGTTGGCGCTCTGATCGGGACATCTGAGACGGATGTCGCGCAGCAGCAGGGGCAGCAGGGCGTACGAAGGGCCGGACAGCAAAAGTAGCCACCTCAGAGACAGGTGCGGGTGGTGTAGCGGTTCCACGAACCCGTTCTTCCTGGCTGAGAAGATGGAATGCTCGAGTCACAGTGGGTAAAGGGGTTTGGGATAGAAGAACAGAGCGGAGGGAGCCATAAGGACCGCGCTGTAAACCCAGCAAGAACCGATGCAAACGGTCAGACTCCCGACGATCTATGTGTTGTTTAGCAACCTGACATTCACACTTATTGCACTTGCAAGCGATAATAGGTTCATGCTTGTCTAATTCATCCCAGATTTGGCTTAATTTTCCATAGTACGTAGCAATAGTCATGGAATCAGTTTGGTCACAATTATGTAGTCCGTCTTTAATCTGCTGAATACGGGAACCATCAACAACCCCGAATCGTTCATGTAGGTCGTCCCACAAATTCTTTGCGTTCTCGTATTTTGGTAACACACTTTTAACCTCAGGTTCGATGGTATTGGTTAGCCAAGAAACGAGCATCGACTGCACCGTCTCCCAGTCAGCCGTAGTACATGGAGGTTGAGGGGTGCTTATAGTACCATCCAAGAAAACAAATTTGCGACGTGCTTTGAGGGCAACACGAATCGCGTGTGTCCAATCATCAAAATTGTCGAGTTTAAGACGAGAAGTAGTAATAAACTCACCGGGTTTGTCATGACTGCCGATGTAGTAGGGGGAAGATAAGTCGATTTTGTCGGTTTTTCCGCTTGTATCGCCGTCAACCATGGCGGCAGGAGGCAGAGATTTTAAGATCTTAATTTTGTTATATTTAGGGCTCTTGATACCATGCTAGAAGTATTAGAGGAATCAATTGTCTGCCTTCTCATTAATATGTTTGGTATTTATACAAATATAGGTTAGGGCAACATCACATAAGCTAGGCCCAAACCCAATAGCATAAGACTTAGTCTATTAGTAAGGCTTAGCTCTGCTTTGGTTTGAGCGAACTCAAGTTGAGTTTTTGATCAAGCCTGAGGAGCTGTAAAATTTGTGAAAGTTGTTTTACAAGTTAAAAATCACACAGAATTTTACTACATTTGGGTAATTAGTTAACATAATTATTTTCGTGTTTGGAACAGGACTCCATACGTTTTGAAGAACAAGCGCGATGTCATCCAAAACTAACACAAATATGTATTTCTTCCTCTTGTTTCTTCTTCTTATCACTGTTACCATTTCCAGCAAAGTGCCTGATTTCTGTTTCAAAGATCTCCTTCAGTATTGCCAAAATCTTCAATTCGACCCGACATTGGTGATCACATATTTGATCATCCTTATTCTTGTAGCAACCATCTATTCCCAAACTCAACCTCGCCATGTTTATCTACTAAACTTTTCATGTTACAAACCCGATGAGATGTGCAGTCTCGAAACAGACATTTATGCACAGCTTCAGTGCACTTGGTACTTTTACAGTCGAAAGCATGCACTTCATACAAAAGGTACTTGAGAAATCGGGTTTGGGAGACGAAACTTACCTTTCTGAAGCACTCTTGCGCATCCCCTCTAATCCTTGTATTGCAGAAGCTAGAAAGGAAGCAGAGGGGATTTTATTCGGCACAATTGATGAACTGTTTGCTAAAGTAAGTGTGAAGCACAAGGATATTGGAATATTAATAGTAAACTGCTCTATATTTTGTCCTACCCCATCATTATCCGCGATGATTGTAAACCGTTATAAGTTAACAAGCAACATAATGAGTTATAATATTGGCGGAATGGGATGCAGTGCAGGAGTTATATCCCTTGATTTAGCTCGGAATCTTTTACAAGTCCACAAGAACTCATATGCTTTGGTTATCAGTCTTGAGTGTTCCACTTTAAACTGCTACACGGGTAATGACAAATCGATGTTGGTCTCGAATTGTTTGTTCCGAATGGGAGGTTCAGCTATTCTGCTATCGAATAAGAGGTCAGACAAATGTCGGTCCAAGTACGAGTTAATCCATACTGTCAGGACCCACAAAGGTGCCAATGATAAGTCCTTTACTAGCGTCACTCAGAGAGAAGACTCACAAGGAAACATCGGATTCTCTTTGTCCAAAGAACTGATGATTGTTGCAGGTGACGCTCTCAAGGCGAACATTACCACCTTGGGCCCTCTGGTTTTACCATTTTCAGAAAAACTGCATTATCTTGGAACTTTAATTGCTAAGAAATTTTACAAGATGAATAAAGTAAAGCCATATATTCCGGATTTTAAATTAGCATTTGAGCATTTTTGCATTCATGCTGGTGGAAAGGCGGTTCTAGACGGTGTCCAAAACAATCTGGTGCTCACTGAATGGCATATGGAACCGTCAAGAATGACACTCTATCGATTTGGGAACACTTCGAGCACTTCGATATGGTATGAGCTTGCTTATACAGAAGCTAAAGGACGGGTTAAACGAGGCGACAGGATATGGCAGATTGCATTCGGGTCGGGTTTTAAGTGTAATAGCACAGTCTGGAGAGATGAACCCTTGGATGGATGAAATTCAATCATTTCCTATTGATGTTGCAACAGAAAAGTGTGATTGAACTTATAGGAGGATGATGGAAAAATTATTGATTATGATCATCTTGAACCGTTTTACTGATTAGTGAAAAATATATTATTATTGATTGAAAAACCTCGAAACAGTAGTGTGGTTATTATCAAGGGTTATTTGATGGGAATAATCCCAACTATGCCTGTCCTGCTCAAAGTATTTGATGCGTGTATTTTATATAGACTTTCTAGTCCATTTATTGCACGCATTTCTATGTCATTTAGGTGATATTATATTGCCATATGCCCCTATTTGGCTACTTTGTACTTTCATTACTATTTTGTAGGTACAAGTTGCATAGTAGCAGAAACCGAGCCAAAACAGTCCACTTTGCATGCATTTAGGAGAATGGAAGGAACAGAACAGAAGCTCTTGCATGGGAAAGCGTGAAACTGCTCGCAATCAAGTCCAAAGCCGTGTCCAACATTGCACGAGGCCAAAAGACCTCGATCGATTATATATTTGGTCGATCGAGGAGCGTGGAAGAGAAAAGACCTCGATCGAGCTGTCCTGTGCTCGATCGAGTAAGTAGCTGCTGAAAAGTTGCTCGATCGAGTAGAATTGTTACTCGATCGAGTGATTTCCTCCAATAAAGTCCTCGATCGAGTAGAATTGTTCCTCGATCGAGTAAAATCTATCATGGGCCTTAAGTCCATAGCTTAATTAGGTTTAAGAGTCGTGTTATGCCTATATAAACTCTTATTTGTCGTCAGTTTGAATTATTCAGATTCGGAGTCATTAGGACTCAGAACCCTTAGGGTTCGGAATTATTAGCTTTAATCTTCCTTTAGTTTCTGAACTTTATCTTTGGTTTGCATTCGGGTTTATCGACGTAGGATTTGTTCTTTACGCCGGATTTGCTAAGATTGTAAACTCCTTTCTTCTTTTCTCTCTTTCTTAATCTTAGTCTTAATTACTGTTTCTCTTTCTTAATTACTGCTGCGTTATTGTTCATGCTTGTTAATTACGGTTTTATTATGTCTTATGTCATATATTTAATCGTCTTTGTTAGCATAGTTCATAACATGAGTAGCTAATTCTCTTGTATGTTGGGATAGGGAAACTGTAGTAAAGGCATGTTAGGATAGATTAGTTTAGCTAGTCGTGAGAATCGATCTTTGCAATTTAATTGAGGTTTAGTCGAATGAGTGCACGCAGGAGACTAGGCTAGGTAGTTAACCCCGACCTGGATCGAGAGATTGGAAGGGAAGGCTTGCTTAGAATTGATAGGTGACTCCTAAGAGGACGAGAGTTAATTAGGAAAATCCCTAGGGCGGTTTGAGACCGAGAGGAGAAAACCATTGCTCTTCTCATTAAAAGATTGACTGACTTAGTTAGCCTGTAGATGCCGATACTTCAGTAGACCGAATCCTAGCATATTCTTTCTCTATCTTTATTTCTCTTCCTTTAATCTTTTTAGTTTAGTATAAACCTTTTCAAACCCCCATAGATTGTTACTGGCAGAATTAGATTTCAGTTAATTAGTTTCCTCCCTGTGGAGATCGACCCTACTTCCGCTATCTTCTTAGTTAGTTGACTTAGGTTTTATTTTTGGTGTATAACGACCACATCAGTATTCCCAACTTTGCAATAACCCAGAATAACCCCAACTATTCCATCATTTAACTCCTATTGTTTTCCTTCTACAAGTCACCTGTTGTTACCGGTAAGCCTTCTTTATTAACAGGTTGCCTCTTATTTAACTCCACCATCTTCTTATTTCATCCATTTTCATTTTCACTCCACCATCTTTTCCTCCATTTTCATTCTCACTCACTCCATATCTTTTAGCTTTTCACTTCATCTTCCTACATTTTCAATCTCACTCCATTGACATACTCCACTTAAAATTGAATATGTCCTCATCATCTTCTATCTCGTCCTGCAAAAAAGGGAAAAAAGAGGTGTTATGCGCGCATCACTTACCTGCGATTTTGAGGCGTGCGAAGAAGGGTCCACATGTTGGTAAAGCCTTTTATGGTTGTCCCTTGTGGCCAGTAAGTACCATTATTTTGATATTCAATTTACTGATTTTCCAAAATAGATCTTAATTGTCTTATTTGAACTTGCATCATAATTTTCATTATACCTAATTTTATGTCATAGCAGAATGGATGTGGGTTTTTTGAATTGGAAGATGAGGTAGATTTGCAAGAGAAGAAGTACTATGAAGATAAGATCAGAAAATTGAAGATGAAGAATCAAAAATTGAAAGAAGAGTTGGTGGAATTAAGACATGATGTAAGGCGACACTGTAGAGGAGAGAAATTGTCAATGAATTGTTTAGTTTCCTCTTGGATTTTTTTTGCGGTTTGTTTGTTCTTGAAGAGCTTTGTATGAAGTGAAGTAGTGTTGATGTTGTAATGACAAGTCATGTTATGTAATGAAACTAAGCTTGTACTGACAATTCAAGTTATGGAATGAACCAAACCTTTCATTTAAACTTGCAAAGCCTACTTGTTTGTTCCATTACATCTTAACATTGTTAAAAAACATACATTACATTGAAGACAACATTGTTCAAAGAGTTTGGCTCCACCATCTTAATTCAAAATACATCATCAGACACTAACATTGAAGACATTCAAAATACATTCAAACCAAATCATTGAAATCCTAGGTTGGCTGTTGATTACTTGAAACTTGGGTGTCTTGTTGGCTACTAACAGGTGATAAAATACGCCTTGGTCCACTGTTGCTGCCAGGCAGATTTGTGAATGCATTTCCCTGGACATCAATAAGCACGCCCATGCCCTGAGGTGCCTGCAAGTGAAATACTATGTATTAGTAATTTGCATCAACAGTGGCCAATAAATTCAATGTTTACTAACAACAACAATCACAATTAACTTACCCTTCCAACACCCCTGCTTCCCCTTCTACCACCTCTGCCTCCTCCTCTTGCAGCGCCCATACCTCCTCTTATTGTCCTTCCACCCCTCCCTGTCCTGGTTGGTTGAGCAGTAACATCATGATGGACTTGAGAGGTTGAGGCAATGTTCTCAATATTTCCCACAGCAACAGCCCTAGGCCTGCCTCTGCCTCTTTTAGGTTGTGGTGCTATCACTGAACCCTTTTGTGGACACTTTCTCTTATTGTGCTCCTTTGACTTACATATAGAGCAAGTCATCTCCACTCCATGTTTGGTCAGCTTTCCAGTCTTTTTGGGATCCTCATGTGGATCTCTTCTTCTCTTCTTCCTTGGTCTTCCTGGTCCAACTTTGATGGGTGGAGGAATCATAGGTTGTACCACTTTGGGCCAATGTCTTTCTCCTGGGCATGGGCCAATTGACTTCTTGTATGCCCTGAGATATGCTTCCCTTTTGTACATTGGATGGACATAGTCTTCAGCTTCTGCATGCATGTCAAAGATGGCAGCCACTGCATGTGAACAAGGTATGCCCGTAACATCCCATTTTCTACAAGTACAGGTTCTAGCTTCAAGATGAACCTTGACTTCATCAAGTCCATCTACAACCTGGTACTCATTAGTATCAGATATCAAGGGGGTGCAGTATGCAGCCTTTTCCTTCTCCTTGTCTAAAATCTTTTGAATATTAGGACATACAATGGCTGTTGACGCCTCCATTTCTCTCTTCTTCACCACCAATCTTGTCATCAACATGGTCCTAATTTCTTCAAGCATATATATCAAATGCTTTGACCTAGCATTAATGATATATGCATTGAAGGTCTCTGCCATATTATTGACAATAACATTGTTTGTTGTGTGTGTGTTGATAAAGGCCCTACAGAAGAGACTAGGGTTATAAGCTAGGAAAGCATCTGCTGCCCTTGGGTCTACCTCTCTCAAAGCAGTTACTGCTTCATCAAAGTTAGCTTCATTATAAGCTTTGGCACAGTTCCAAAAGAGCATCTTCATCTCCTCTCCCTTGTAAGACTTATGCCAATTGGCAAATATATGCCTGGCACATCTTCTACGCTCTGCTTTAGGAAACTCTTTTGCCACCATTGTGATAATGCTCTAGAAATAAACACAAAATATTCTATATTAGCACAGTTCAATACCTTTTTCAGACCATCAAAATTTTTACAAACAATTATGTTGTAGTTTGTACCTGATGTTCATCTGATATGATTGTCCAACCATCACCATCTTCCTCACCTGTTGCCTTTTTCAGTTCCTTGAAAAACCACTGGTAACTATCATTGTTTTCTCCTTCAACAACTCCCCATGCTAAAGGGTACATCTGATCATTACCATCTCTGCCAATTGCAGAGATCAATTGACCCCCTAGAAAAGTTTTCAGAAAACATGCATCCACACATAAAAGCTTTCTACAACCTTCAACCCATCCTTGTTTTAGTGCATTAAAACAGACAAAGAGCCTTTGAAAAACAGGAACTGAACTGACAACATTGGGGTTTGTGGTCAAACTAAACAAAGATCCAGGATACTCTTGTTCAAGAGCTTTCAAGTATCTACCTACTTTGCTATAATGGTCTCTCATAGAACCATGTAAAAGTTTATGGGCAGTGTACTTCACCTTGTATGCAAAATCTTTCTTAATTATGACTTTGTATGCCCTTCTAACAGTCTCTATTATATCCTTTGTTGGCCAGTGAGGTCTTGATTTAAAAACATCAAGGAACTGCTTTGCAACCCAACTAGACTTCAGCTGTTTATTGCTCTCCATGGTTCTTTGGCAATTATGATAAGGTACAACAGTTTTCACCATAAAACAAGCTAACTTGTTGTCCCAGCTACCATATAACTTGAATGGACAACCTGGTTTACACTTCACCCCAAGTCTCTGACCCCTACTCTTAGCACTCACCACAAATGTGATATTTATACCTTGTGCAATGGCATACCTGGTTACACACTCCCTAAATACTTCTCTTGTAGGGAATCTGATCCCCACTTTCCACTTTAACTTTTCAAAATCTGTCCTCTCATTCACTACTGGCACAAGATTTCTTCTCCTCTTACCAGGTATATGGTCATCATCACTATCACCAGGGGTATCACATTCATCACCACTCTTGTCATAATCACTTATATTTCCCTCTTTCTCACTATCACCAGGGGTATCACATTCATCACCACTCTTGTCATAATCACTTATATTTCCCTCTTTCTCACCAGTACTTTCCTTTATATTATCCTCATTCACCTCATTCTCCTGCCTTGGCAACTGTTTAGCTGAAGCTTCTAGCTGAAGTTGCTTAGCAATTGTAAGAGCTTTTGCATTCCACTCTTTCACCTTATTCCTTGCTTCTGTTGCCTCCTCATCATCTGAGACACCATCTGACTCATTCACCTCCTCAATTAAGTTCTCTTGAACTTCAAATAAGTCTTCATTTTCATTTGCATTTTCATCCTCATCAATTGTAACAAAACCGCCTTGGTCAGGTCGATGGACAAGGGTTTATTCTCCATTAGCTCCATAAGGCTATGACACGCAATCGCCCCTACCCTATGGTGAGTCTCGTGGCTACCTATGAGAATGTCGGAAAACATCCTCAAAAAGTAACGGAACACAGGGTTCCGCACCTCCGATAAGGCGGCTGTCCGAGCCTCATATCGGGCTTCGGAACGGGTTATTTCGGTCCAAAATTTTTCCCGATCCCTCATTTTAGGTGTCGACTTAGAAGCGACACCCTTGCAATCATGTAGAAAGGGAATACCAAGAAATTCCGAAATCTTTTCAAGGCTAAACTCGAACTCATGTCCCAAGATTTGAAAGCTAATGGTTGGGGATCTACTGTCAAGGTTTCCCTTCAACGTTGCGAGGAACTCGCAAGTAAGGGACTTGTAAGACCAAACATGTGTCGACCCAATTCTTTAGACCCAACCTATCACACATTTTATTAATATCATCATAAATTCCCATAGAAATCATTGTAGGGGTGCAGAAAAATTTGGTGGGGTCAAAATCCTTACGTAATAGCTCATTATACTTCTTAAGTTGGGTACTAGAATGAAACCCAACCAAGCCACTTCTATGTCTAAATTGGCTAACACGAACTCTAGTTAAACCGGGGTTAGGGAAAGACGAAGAAGCAATTGTACCTTCCACACGGGATCGTTTAGAGGCCATTTGGAAAGAAACCTTCAAATAGATGCCGTTCTCACCCGGAAAAGCAGAAAAAACGTCTCCGACTCCGGCCCGGAAAAATTCAAGTCTCACGGATTTTGACGAAAATACCACCAAAATGCTCCTTAAAGTCCCCTTAGTCTCCCCTAAAAAGATGGCAAGGAATGAAGGTAGGGAAGTTGCTCAAAAATCAAATCTAAGGAATTATGGGGAGAAAATAAGTCCTCAACCAAATTGGTTTTTTAGGCTTGTTGTTGTTGTTGATGATGAAAAAGTGTTAGTGATGTATTTATTTGAGTGGATTTGAAGGTAGTTTGGTGGGTTGAGTTGATTTTGGAGGAAGTTTGGTTGTTGGGTTGAAAGGGGATTGGAAAAATGAGAGGAAAGGGATGAAGATAACAATGAAGATGAGGGAAATTGTGTGGGCCGTGCGTTTTGTAAGTGCAGCAATTATTTTTTTTTTTTTTCGAAAAGTTGAGAACCGCACGGTTGAAACCGCACGGTTGAAGCTGAACGGAATTATTTTCGCACGGCAGGCTTGAGTTGCGCACGGTATGAACCGCACGGTTGACCGTGTCCTGCATTAGTTGCGCACGGCTTCATTTTTTTGCCCATCATCTTCGATTTTTCGATTTTTGCTCCGATGATTTTCACTCTTAAACCCCAAAAATCTTCCACAAGTCCTCCTTCAAAACCCAAACACCTAACAAAAGCATTAGAAACTTGAAAAAGTCCCCGGATTGCCTCCTACAAAATCTCAAAATCACACCAAAACCGTCAAATGTGGGTTGCCTCCCATAAGCGCACTTGTTTAACGTCGTTGGCTCGACCAAGTTTAGCAAGCAAAGGCTA
Source organism: Heliosperma pusillum (assembly GCA_022085475.1). Lineage (NCBI taxonomy): Eukaryota > Viridiplantae > Streptophyta > Magnoliopsida > Caryophyllales > Caryophyllaceae > Heliosperma > Heliosperma pusillum. The sequence continues at coordinate 31,947 of JAIUZE010070343.1, forward strand.
AGATTGTAAAGATTATGCTTCAATTGGGGCAAGGTTAATGACAACGGCTTCCTCAATCGGTTGCCCAACTACATAGTGCTTAAGCCGTTGCCCATTTACCTTAAAGACTCTTCCGTCATTGCTAGCTATCTCAACGGAGCCATAGGGAAACGATTGGACCACTTTAAAAGGGCCGGACCATCTCGACTTAAGCTTACCCGGAAAAAGCGTTAGCTTAGAGTTGAAGAGCAACACTAGATCATCCTTGTTAAATTCTCTTCTCATGATTCTTTTGTCGTGCCATCTCTTTGATTTTTCTTTGTAAATCCTTGAGCTTTCATAGGCATTCAAACGAAACTCCTCCAACTCGTTCAAATCGAGTAGCCTTTTCTCCCCCGCCTCCTTCAAGTCATAGTTCAAGTGTTTTACGGCCCAAAAGGCACGATGCTCTAGTTCGACGGGGAGGTGACAAGGCTTACCGTAGACCAACCTAAAAGGCGAAGTGCCTATTGGGGTTTTGTAGGCGGTCCGATAAGCCCAAAGGGCATCATCAAGCTTCATTGCCCAATCTTTCCTCGATCTATTAACGGTTTTCTCAAGTATAGACTTAATTTCTCGGTTGGAAATTTCGTCTTGCCCATTAGCTTGGGGGTGATAGGCAAGGCTTCTCCTATGGTGAACCCCATACTTCCTAAGCATAGCTTCAAAAGTCTTCTCTAGGAAGTGTGATCCTCGATCGCTAATAAGCACTCTTGGCACTCCAAAGCGAGGAAAAATCACCCTCTTCAAGAAATTTCCAACCGTCTTTGCATCACAAGTCTTGGTAGGAATCGCCTCTACCCACTTACTTACGTAATCCACCGCAACCAATATATACTCATTCCCATAAGAAGATGGAAATGGTCCTTGATAATCGATTCCCCAAACGTCAAAGATCTCTACCTCAAGAATGTAGTTCATAGGCATTTCATTTCTCCTAGAGATCTTTCCCGTTCTTTGGCATTTGTCACACCCCTTCACATAGAGTGCAACATCATGAAATAGAGTGGGCCAAAAGAAACCGCATTGTAGTACCTTGGCGGCGGTCTTCATAGCACTAGCATGTCCTCCACATGGCAAATCATGGCAATGTGAGATGATTGAGACAATTTCTTCCCTTGGGACGCATCTCCTCATTATACCATCCCCACAACTTTTGTACAAATTGGGCTCATCCCAATAATAATGTTTGACATCATGAAAGAATCTTTTCTTCTTGTGAGAATCATAGTCATGTGGAATGATTCCCGACACCAAATAATTCACAAAATCGGCATACCAAGGTGCTTCTACTATGGCAAGGGCAAACAATTGGTCATCGGTGAAAGAATCATCAATGGGTATTGCATTACCCGGATCTTCAATTTCTAATCTTGACAAGTGGTCCGCCACTAGATTCTCCGTCCCCTTTTTATCTTTGATCTCAAGATCAAATTCTTGCAACAAAAGGATCCATCTTATTAATCGAGGCTTGGCGTCCTTCTTCAATAAGAGATGCTTAAGGGCGGCATGATCGGTGTGGACTATCACCTTAGACCCCACTAGATAAGAACGGAATTTATCAATGGCAAATACTACCGCCAATAACTCCTTCTCGGTAGTGGTGTAGTTAGCTTGTGCCGAATCCAAATTTTTGCTTGCATAATATATGGCATGAAGCTTTCCATCTTTCTTTTGTCCTAGGACGGCCCCCACCGCTACATCACTAGCATCACACATGAGCTCGAAAGGTTGTCCCCAAGTAGGAGGTTGCATAATAGGAGCGGTGATGAGAGCTTGCTTTAACCTATTAAAAGCATCCAAACAAGCATTAGTGAATACAAATGGAACCTCTTTTCCTAGCAATTCGGTCAACGGTCTAGCAATGGATGATAAATCCTTGATAAAACGTCGGTAGAAACCGGCGTGACCAAGGAAACTACGAATTCCTTTCACATTAATGGGAGGGGGAAGGGTTTTGATGACCTCAACTTTTGCTTGGTCAACTTCCAAACCATGACTCGATACTACATGACCCAAGACTACCCCCGACGTCACCATAAAGTGACACTTCTCCCAATTTAAAACTAGACCGGTTTCTTGACATCTTTGTAAAACCTTGGTTAAATTGCCTAGACATTCATCAAAGGAGGTACCTACAACGGAAAAATCATCCATGAACACTTCCATGATGTCCTCAACAAATTCCGAAAAGATTGCCAACATACACCTTTGGAACGTGGCGAGTGCATTACACAACCCGAACGGCATGCGCCTATATGCGAACGTTCCAAAGGGGCATGTAAAAGTAGTTTTTTCTTGATCTTTCGGATGGATCAGGATTTGGAAAAATCCGGAGAAACCATCCAAAAAACAAAAATAAAAGTGTTGGGCAAGTCTTTCAAGCATTTGGTCGATGAATGGCAACGGGAAGTGATCTTTCCTAGTAGCCTTGTTGAGGCGACGATAATCTATGCACATACGCCACCCGGTGGTCACTCTAGTGGTTATTAGGTCATCATTTGCATTTGATACTACCGTAATTCCCCCCTTTTTGGGCACCACATGCACCGGGCTCACCCATGTGCTATCCGGAATGGGGTAAATTATGTTAGCATCATAAAGTCTCAACACTTCTTTCCTAACTACTTCTTTCATAGTGGGATTGAGGCGTCGTTGAGGCTCTACCGAAGAAGCACCCTCATCGTCCAAAAGGATGCGGTGAGTACAAAATGATGGGCTAATACCCTTGATATCGTCAATTGTGTACCCAATGACATCTTTGTACTTTTTCAAAACATCAAGCAATTTAGAAATTTCAATGTCATTGAGTGCACTATTGACAATAACCGGGAAAGTATGATTGGGGCCTAAAAATGCATGCTTTAAAGAAGAAGGAAGAGGTTTCAACTCCACTTGAGGAGGCGTGGATCTCTCCTCTCTTCTACCATTCATTTCTAAACTCTCAAACTTCTTGTTGGGGACTTCTTTGATGGTTTCCCCCCAAGATTTAGCAATCTCCAAGTGCTCTTCACACTCTTCCTCTTGACCACTAACAAACCCATGCCAAGGATCACCACTTTTCATCGGCCTCTTTTCTACACACTCTTCAATGACATCAATCATATAGCAAGACTTTCCACTTGAAGGTTCCGCCATGGTTTTGTTCAATGAGAACTCCATCTTTTCATCCCCTACTTGAAGCGAGAGCTTCCCATTTTTTACATCAATTAAAGCACCCCCCGTGGCAAGACAAGGGCGCCCCAAGATGATCGGTATGTTGGAGTCTTCGGGAATGTCCATGACATAGAAATCACAAGGGATTATAAGGCCTCCCACCTTAATTGGAACGTCTTCTACTAAACCCATGGGGAATTTGATTGACCGGTCCGCAAGTTGCAAAGAGACTCTTGTTGGAGATAATTCAAAACCATCTAATCTCTTGAAAATTTTGAGTGGCATGAGGCTAACACTCGCCCCCAAGTCACAAAGTGCCTTATCAATTTGAACGGTCCCAATGGTGCAAGGTATAGAGAAACTACCCGGATCTTCAAGTTTCGGGGGTAGTTTGTTCAACAAGATAGCACTACATTCCTTTGAAAGATTCACTGTTGTGGGAGCATTCAACACTCTCTTGTTGGAGATAAGTTCCTTCAAGAACCTTCCATAAGTTGGGATTTCCTTAATGACTTCAATAAAAGGGATGGTGATGTGCATTCCCCTCATCATTTCCAAAAATTTCCCATACTTTTGTTCAAGCTTAGCCTTTGCCAACCTTTGAGGAAAAGGGATAGGTGGCACATATGGCCTCACTTCATTCTTGACGGGTTCATCAACAACCTTTGGTGTTACCTTTGCAACCTTGGGTGGTTCTTCCACAACTAACTCCACAACTTCATCATCAACTTCCTTTTCTTTCTCAACCACCTCCTCTTCCCCTCCAGTCCTTCTCTTTTTGGGGTGAGTAAATTCATCCAACACTCTCCCATTTCTCAATTGGATAGCATTCATGGTTTTGGGGTTCTCCTCGGTCCTACCGGGAAATTTCCCATTTGAGTTTTGTATTTGGCTCAATTGAGTGGCCAATTGAGAGATTTGGGTGTCAGTCATCCTTTGAGAGTTTTGCATTTGATTTCTTAATTGGGTGATTGAAGCATTTGTCTCCTCATGTTTTTGATTTTGTTGTGCCATATATTGATTTTGATTACTCAACATTTGCTCCATCATCAATTCCATATTAGACTTGGGTGGTTGGGGTTGTTGAAATGGTTGTTGGAATGTTTGTTGTTGGGGTTGTTGTTGGAATGTTTGTTGTTGAATGGGTTGATTTAAAGGTTGGAAAGGTTGTTTTTGTTGGAAACCCCGGTTTTGGAAACCCGGTGGATTTTGGGTGGTTCTTTGTGCTTGGAACGTTTGGTTAGATTGTGGTCTAGTTTGGATGAAGGTTGGGTTTTGGACATTTTGTGAAGAGTAAGAGAAATTAGGGTGGCTTCTCAAACCCGGGTGAAATTGATTGTTGTTGAAAGCTTGCTTGGCCGGGCTAGATTCCCACAATCCATTCACTTGTTCCACATAACATTCGTCCTCAACCGGTGAAATCAAGGGGCAATTAATTGGAGAATGACTTTGCTCACCACAAAGTTCACAATACAAGACTTGCTTCATTTTGGAGTTTGTAGCCTTGTTTGAATTCATCAAGGCCATTTGTTGTGATAGTTCCTCAAGCTTTTCCTTCACCTCAATATTAAGCACCGAATTAGAAGCCTTCCCTTTTCCCTTCCTAGCTCTCCTATCATCATTCCAATCAAGGGTCCTTGAGGCCATTTCCTCAATCAATTCCTTGGCCTTCTTGTGATCTAAGATATCCAAGGCTCCTCTCCCCGATGCCGCATCTAGGCTCAATCTCAACTCATTTGTCAACCCCTTATAAAAGTTATTGACCAACTCTGGTTCGGCTATGCCATGGTGTGGGCATAACCGTTGGAGTCTCTTATATTTCTCCCATGCCTCATACAAAGTTTCATCTTCTTCTTGTGTAAAGCTTTGCAAATCACTCTTGACTTTAGCGGTTCTTGACGGAGGAAAGTATTTGTTCAAGAATGCATCGGATAGCTCATCCCACGTGGTAAATGAATCGGGGTCGCAATTCTTAAGCCATTCCTTGGCCGATCCCCTCAGTGAGCGTGGGAATAACCTCAAACGGATGGCGTCATCTGAAACTCCGTTCATTTTCACGTTATCACAATTATCAAGGAAATCGTTTAAGTGCTCATTGGGATTCTCAAGTGGTCCTCCTCCGAATTGGTTCTCTTGAACCATTTGGATTAATGAATTCTTCACCTCGAAATTATTGGCTTGGACCCTAGGCCTTCTTATGCTTGGATTTACAATGTGTTTGGGAGCCATATGATCTCGAATTGGTACCGGTTCACCCATGGTTGTTGCTATCGGTGTACCAAAGGGATTCTCAAAGGGATCTTCTTGGGTAATCTCTTCTACTACAATTTCCTCTAGTACCGGTTCACCTATCAATCCTCTTCTCCGTTGGGCGTTGAGTCTTCTTGCCGTAGCCTCGATTTCGGGGTCTATGGCTTGTAAAGATTCCCCTCGTCGAGATCGCCTACTCATGCAATAGACCTAAACACTTGAAAGAGAAGGTTAAAAAGAAGAATACTCAAGCGGCACACCAAAGTGTGCAAAAAGAAATATGACTTAGTCTAAGCTAGATTAAAACCTACTAATATCGCAATTGCTCCCCGGCAACGGCGCCAAAAACTTGGTGTGGTTTTAAATACCGCAAGTGCACGGTCGTCAAAGTAGCACTTGAGGGTCGATTTCCACGGAGAGCAAAACGAGTACTAGTCGGTTTTCAAAGGATGCTAGCTAAGTCGATAGAAGGGGAAATTTGAATTCAACTAATGATAACTAAATGCGATAAACAAGATCTAGACTAAAATGCAAACTAAACAAATAGCTATGGGAAAAACGGGATTTAATCAAGATTAAGGGTAACTAGGATCCGATCAAGTCTTATTTCACGGGTTGTAACGGTGGGTGGTCTATCAACAAGTGGCGAAATATGGGTTCAAGCAAGACGGTGTTATCTATACTAACTACCTAACCCTCCCGAGTATAGGTAGCCTCTAGGGTCGATAAAGGGTCCCACTCCCATGGATAACCCCTACACGAGCCCAAGGCATTTCGGGTCAACACTAAGGTCTCAACTAGGGTCTTTCCCACTCCCGCGGATGAACTCCCCTAGCCAAAAGGTGGAGTCTCTTCTAAGGGGTCTCGCTCCCGCGAATAACCCACCTAGAGTCGATCCCTAAACTTACCCAAGTCCACTACCGTAAGCCCGACTCCCATCGATAGCCTAAGTAGCCCCCTAAGTTGGCCCAACTCCCATTGATAGCCTCTAAGGGTTGAACGAGGGTCAAATAAAGGGTCAATACAAAACAACCTCAACCAAAAACAATCACCCATAAACCGCTACTTGCTAATTTAACCAATCACCAATCAATACCCATAATTAGACTTAATCGGACCCTAGAAAGGGTGACTACTCACTACTCATGGTTACTAAGCACATAAAATCAATAAAGGTTGAATATTTAAGGTTGAACATGATAAAGATGAGATTTTTAATTAATAACATGCAATTACTAACTAGATGATGAAATTCAATCTATTAGACTAAAATTAAACAAACAATGAATTCAAAGATGAAAACTTTACCTATAAGCAATCTAAACATTCAAACTTGAAGGACATAAAACATAAACAAAAACATAATTGAAAGTTAAGAGGAAGAAGATGTTACCAACTATGAGGAAAATAAGAGATGAAAAGAAAGAAATTAGATTAAAGCTTGGAAATTTGGATTACAATTGAAAATAGATCTAGAATGTTATTTTGATTTTTTGTTGTTTTCTCTCTAGGAAAGCTAATAAAAAAAACCTCCTTCTACAATTTCAGGTTTGGGCTATTTATACAAGAGGCAAAAAACACGCAAAACGAGGTTGTTTAAAAGACGAATAGGCTGTGCTCAAATCTGGAGCTGCGCACGGTGGAGATGAGAAACGCACGGTCAGAACCGCACGGTGGAAACGTCAAAGTAGAGGTCACTTGTGTTACGCACGGTGGGAACCGCACGGTTGACCCAGTCCTGCATTAGTTCCGCACGGTCTAATAGCGCAACGCACGGCCGTGCTTTTTCTCCCTCTTTTTCGCCTTTGTTCCGCTTTTTCCTTCCTTTGTTGAAGCATGGGCTGTTTGGTTGGTCCATGGGCTTTGCTCATGCCAAGATGTGGGCATTTTGAGTTCAACTTGTTCCTAAACAACCCAAAGAAACAAAAATACCAAACAACACACCCGGAAGACGGGTTTTACGTATCTAAAGCCTCTAAACGTGATTCTAACATAAAACACATGAAAATAGGGAATAAATAGCATAATTATTAGCTTATAAAACGCGCAAATAGTGCGGTTATCAACAGCTTTATTTGTGTCAGGCCATATGAAAAATGGATTATACCTCCACCTAATATAATGGGGGTTGCTAAATCCCGCCCCCCATTTTACTCATCCCGCCCCCCATAATTACTTCTTTGCCCTTTATCATTAATTGACCAACATATTTTAAAATTCAAACCGTCATAAATTTTCCGTCTTAATATTTTTAAATTCAAACCGTCATAAATTTTTCGTCTTAATAGAGTAGTCATAACCGTTAGAAATTTAAAATCGCTTCAATTTTCATTATTCAAAATTCAAAAAACCGTTTCAAACCGTTATAAATTCAAAATTGCTTCAACTTTCATTATCAAAATTCAAAAAAACCGTTTCAAACCGTTATAAATTCAAAATCGCTTCAACTTTCATTATTCAAAATTCAAAAAACCGTTTTAAACCGTTATATATTCAAAATCGCTTCTTTCTCATTCTAATTTCTTCCTTTCAAACCTCAAACTTCTTTCTCATCTCTTGTTGATCTTCATTTCAAACCATATAAGGTATGTTCATCTTTTTTTTTTTTTTATTCAATTAGTATAGATTAGTTTATAGGTTGACGTAGATTAGAAAGCATGTGACGATTAGAGCCCATTAGGTTGCGTTATTTTGAATTTGTATTAATCGTTAATGGTTGAATTTACTAAAATTAAAAAAAAAACCCCCGGAAAATGGTCCATTCGTGTGAATTACATGAATTGACCTAGGTCCATTCGTGTAATTTACACGTCTGGGCCATGGCTCATTCGTGTGAATTACACGAATGGACCTGGGCCAATTCGTGTAATCAACACGAATGAGCCACGGCCCAGACGTGTAGATTACACGAATTGGCCCAGGTCCATTCGTGTAATTCACACGAATGGGCCGGTTTTTTCCGGGTTTTTTTTTTTTTTTTTTAAAATTGTCTTATTATGTAATTATATTTACGTATTTTTATTATGTAATATATATTTATGTACTTTTAGTTTTATTGTATTATGTAATTAAATGTTTGATAATATATTTACGTACTTTTATTAATTACAAATTCAATGTTGGTTGGTTTTTTTTTTTTTTTTTTAAAATGTCTGTAATTATATTTACGTATTTTTATTATGTAATATATATTTACTTACTTTTAGTTTTTTGTGTTATGTAATTAAGTGTTTGATAATATATTTACGTACTTTTATTAATTACAATTGTAATTACGTTTTTTGTATTATATAATTAAATGTTTAGTTTTTCTATTATAATTTGTATAATGCAGATGTCGGAAAATGATGACCGTAGGTCTAAACTTCATGCATCATATCGTCGGAAAAAAGTTAATGTCAGGATTGGAGATACTAGTATTGGGTCGATAGAAATACCAGAAATACCAAATGAGCCCGATTTTTATGAAGGGGAGTTTCAACAGTTCGAGAGAGAACTTGAGGAGGAGGAACGAAATTATCAAGGGTCGGGAAATGATGAGGGGGATAATGAGGAGGCGGGTAATGTTGAGGGGACAAATGTGGAGGCGACTTCTGTTTTTCGGGTTAGATGGGGGCCGCAGGGTAGGTTTGAGAGCTATGCTTCGGGGTCTAGCAGTTCGGGGGTTGAACCGCGTAGGAAAGTAAGGGCTATGGGGAAAGATTCGAGCTGGATATTGACGGGGCCATCACAGGGGGGTCCTTTAGTACCGGATGTGATTCCGAGTTTTGGTGGACACATTTCTTACGTTATGTGGAATCAGCGTGGTTTGTTGACTAAATACACTAGAGAAAGATCATTAGTTGAGCTCCGTAAGTGGATTTTGCCAGATGAGGTTCGCGCGATAGTTGCGGAATCGGATCTTAGTCATTTGCCCGACATTATGCATAAAAATTTGAACATGCCGTTGTTGTGTGCATTAATTGAGAGGTGGCAGCCGGACACCAACACATTTCACATGCCATGGGGTGAGATGACGATACTGCTGCACGATGTTGCGGAGATCCTTGGGATTAGTATTGATGGGGATTCTTGTAGCATACCCGAGGCTGATATGGCACATCCCGTGCTTGGTATGTCGGAGTTGTTGGCTATGACTGAGGCTCAGTTAGGAGAGCAGTGGGAACAAGGTAATGATGCCTGATACTCCGAGGGCTTCAATATGGTCTACCAGTTCTGTACCACGCGCTGAGGCGGATAGAGCACTTGTAAAATACCGAGAGCAGTTGGATTTGTTGCCTATAGAGTCGGTAGCTTGGAGACCGTACTCTCAGAATCCCGAGACTGAACACCCTAGTACCGCGTTTCAGGGGTTGTTGAGATTTATCGATATTGTTGAGCCATACTACCCTGAGAGATGTCTTCGACAATTTGGGTACATGCAGACCATCCCGCCCCCCATGCCTCCCACTGACAGGGCTTGCCGTCCAGTTAAGTCGATTGCATATGATGTGCAATATGACTGTGCGAGGTTGGACTACGTGTGGAATAATTGGAAAATTCACATAGTACATTTGGATAGGCGTTCATTGCCCGCTCACCCACCACATGCTTACACGCAAGGGTATATGGAGTGGTTTAGTACACATTCGCATCCTTATGTGATGAATGTAGACCGTGATGACGGTGAGCTGCCCACATCGAGGTCCCACTTTCCGACTACGGTACGTTTAATATATATTTAATTTTAATATTAATGTGTATTCATATAAATGTGTTTCAATTTTAATATAACTGTCTATTCGTTTACTTTGCAGGTTGGTCAGTCGTTTATTCACCGCTTCTCACAATTCGATGATGTTGATGACCCTGTAGTGATCGGAGAATTAAGGCAATTTATGAGGACCGTTCATCCAGAAATACGAGCATACACCGGTAGACCCCCAACTGTCAACAGGGGGAGAAGCTCACGTGGTCGCACCGATAGAGGGAGAGGCTCACGTGGCCGCACCGATACTCCGAGAGCCAGTGGTCGCATCGATGGAGGGAGAGCCAGTGGTAGCACCGATGGAGGGAATGGTGGTACCGATGGCGGGATTGGTGGTACCGATGGCGGGAATTGACTTTTTTTTGTTGTTGTTTGTTGGGATTGTTCTTAGACTTTGTGTGTTTTTTTTTTTTGACTTTGTTTGTTGGATTTTTTTTTAAACTTTGTTTGTTGGTTTATTTCTAAGACTTTGTTGGACTTGGTCGTTTGAATTTGTCAATAAAAACGAAAGATCAAAAAACGAAAACGAATTCTTGTTAAATAAATTGTTAAATTACAAACCAAATACAAAACTAACTACTTTCTAGGATCCCGCAAAAGTCCCCTATTTACATAATCCCACCAAAAATCAAGTCTCTCTTTATAAATAAATTCATAATATTCAATGTCGAGAGAACGATTACGCTTCCATAAATTGTGTATAGGAGGCATGGCACATTCGTCATTCATGCGTACACGAACCCAATGATCACCTGTATGAAGTATCCACAAAATACCATACGAAGCTCGAGCACCTGGTGTAGACCGTAGAGGTAAGTACGTGGAACACCCAAACCATGAATGTACACCATTGAAGTATGACATATTCAAGCAACATACTGTCCAATTGAAAGCCGTTGCAAAACCAACTAAATCCAAGCCTTCCATCCAATTAGGCTTCTGACACGGTGCATATGTAGCCCATTTGATTCGTCTACAAGCTTGGTCACGTTCACCATAGTAAATGATCGCATAAACTTGGTTTTTCAACTCTAGCAATAGTAGTCGTCGCATTTGTAGATAGTTTTTCTCATCCCCTGTTCTTGCATGTGAGACAACTCGAAATCCACAATGACCATCGCCTCTAGGGTCAAAAGCATCTAGAAACCCATGTTGGTTCGGCACCGGTACAAAGTCCTTATATCCAAAAGCCTCAATCTCACTGACAAGATTATAATTTATCTCAAGAGGAGGACCTTCACCTACATTGAATTATTTACAACATTAAGTTAAAAGAAAATAATAACAGAAAATTAACTAAAGCTAATAATAACAGAAAATTAACTAAAGAAAATAATAACAGAAGATTAAATAAAGCTAATAATAACATAAAATTAATTAAAGAAAATAATAACAGAAAATTAACTAAATAAATTAATCGTAAAACTAGAATGTACCTCCATTATCGTTACTTGTTGACGTTGACGTACTCTTGTACCTACGTCTGGCATGCTCCACACCTGATTGATTACGAGTATTGGACTTCCTTGGACGGCCACGAGGTATATCTACAATTTCCGGGGTTTCAACAACCTCGTTCTCGGGAAACAACTTACTGAAGAGCGTCGCAATAACATCTCTTTGGACTGATTGGTGGGATGTTCGAACTTTATTGAAGAGTTCCTCCATTACTTCATTACGGTCACAACGACGATGACTTGATTTCGTGTAAGCAACCTTGACCAAAATTCATGCACATCTTCTGGGTGGATTCTTTTGTTCTGAACCCACAAATTATGTAGCATACAAGCACACAACAATCTATGGGTGTTTCATAAAGTACATCCACATTCTCCCTCCATATCATCACCTAAATTTGTACCGCGAATAAACTCCATTTCCATTTCCGTAATAGCTGTCGCCGATACTCTTCCGCTCAACATTGAAAATAGTTGTCGTTGAAACAAATTAGAGACAAGGGTCTTGCTAATTGAATCTTCCAATGTCTTTCGAATCTCAATGTGTTGACCATGCATCATAACATCAGCCCGTCTCCACAAGTTGTCCAAGGTAAGCTCAGCTGATCCTAACCACATTTTCAATTGCGCATGAGCGGACTCAACTCTAGATGTAGATGTGTTACCAAAATGAATCACCAAATTAGTGAAACATTTGGCAGACATATGAATTTTAACCCACCATTGAAGATAGGTGATAAGTCCGGGTTGATAAGCATACCTTCTCCTTAACTCGCCCCACTCGCTTTGACAATCATCAAACGTTTTTGCTTCAACCACTTTCTTCCAATCACCATGTGCTATACGTTTTCCAAAAGTTTCATCTTTTCGCAAGTTTGTAGCTTTCGTCTCAACTGCATTGTAAATATGCCACAAACACAAGAAATGCGGAGTTGTTGGAAATACATGGGGAAGTGATGCAAGTAGACCGCCTTCGTGATCAGTGACAATGACCGTCGGTTTCACACAAGGTTCCAACAAAGATTCCAGCCTCCTCAAAACCCAAGTATAACCATCGGTTGATTCTCTCATTATCAATGCATACCCTATTAAAAAACTTTTGCCAACGGGAGTGACACCAACACATTGGACCAAAATAAGCCCATATTTGTTGGTTTTATACGTAGAGTCTATCAAAATCACATTTGGCCATGCTTTAAACATTTGGGCTGCCTCGGGATGAACAAACCAAACACGTTCAAGAGCTCTTGTTTCCTCATTTACCATGAAATCACGGATATATCCAGCTTCGTTGGCCAAGTGCAACATATATTGCACACTATTCCTCCCGTCTCTATCTTTTGCACTAAGTCTCGCATTTTCATTGTATATTTGTTTCAAGCGCGGTGCCGGTTGATCAGGAAACAAACGTGTGAAAGCATTTCTAACCATCCCCGGTTTGACATGAGACTTACGCTGTTGCTTAAGAAATTCCTTTTGTTCATCATTAAATTGTGCTCTACGTCTATGACCTTCAAGGAACTCTCCAAAAGAGTGATTGTGAAACCCACATTTTGGAACCACTACCACATTGCCAAACCTCTTTTAACCACTTTCAATGCAAATCGACACATAATTTTTTTTGTAGCTGATTTCCTTAACGGTTTCTCCGGATTCTTGGCATTGCTTATATAAGGTCCATACCGATCACATGTGATCAATTTAAACGGGGGACGCTTTTCCATGTGATACGTGTGCTTTAACAAATAAAACCTCAATCCGTAAGCAACCTCATTACATTTATCAAATGCTTCCTCAAACGTTGTAAAGGGATTTTCGAAGATAAAAGAATCGCCGTAATTCACACCATTCCCCGTCGGTCCTTCTTTATTTTCCTAATTAATTCCATTAAAAATTATATATATTAAATACATTTTGTTTTTTTAAAAAAAAACGACTTACAATTTAAAAAAAAAAAAAAACCCTAATTACACGAATGGGCCTGGGCCAAAACGTGTGAAATACACGAATTAGCCTGGGCCAATTCGTGCAGATCACACGTTTTGGCCTGGGTCCATTCGTATGGATCACACGTCTGGGCCTGGGCCAAAACGTGTGATCTGCACGAATTGGCCTGGGCCAAAACGTGTGATCTGCACAAATTGTCCATGGCTAATTCGTGTATTTCACACGTTTTGGCCATGCTTATTACGCGAATCTGACACGATAGCATAAGTCGACTTAAAAAAAAAAAACAAATTTCGTAAATCGAATTTTACCGTCGCATTTCCGACCTCGTTTTCCGTGGTTTCTGTGTTAACCCGTTCCTCCTCGTCATTTCCGTGACCCGTATTGTCGTCCCCTTCATCAAACCCGCTATCCTCGCCGTAAGCATAATTAGCGTATTCATCGCTATAACGATAATGTTGTTGCGCATTCCACTCGTTTGCAAATCGAGGTTCGTTATCATAATTATTGTACGACGACGTAAAAAGATACTCGTAAAAATCATTACCGTCACTCATTTTCGAAACAAAGGAAAAAATATATTTAAGAGAGATTTTTTAGAGAGAAGGGCAAAAATGGAAAATGAAATGAAAATAGGGGGCGGGATGAGTAATAAGGGGGTGGGATTTAGCAATTTTGAAATATAAATTAGAAAACAATATCAAAGTTTAAACTCTCAATCTATTTATAAAAAAGAAATAAGGTACGGATATAAAAACCGGAAACAATTTCGAACAAAGCATAACAGTATGACATACTCCGATCACTACCTCACCTCTTTTTCTTTCTTCTTTCTTCTTAGTTTCCAATCGGACAACCCCTAGCTCGATTTCCCCTGCGATTTCAGCCCAATTTTTTCTCCGATTCCATGCTCTCTTGCGTAATAATAATTCCGTAAGTTAATTCTACAGTTTAATATTAGTTTTAAGTATTATTATTGTAGTTTTAAAATTAGGGTTTGATTATTTTGGGCATTTCGAATAGGGGTTTGTCTTTGAGGATAGCTATGTTTATTTAATTAATTGTATGTTTGGTTGAATTGAATCATATGAGCTACATAAGTGTTTTAGATATATTTGACTGGTTAATTTATAATTGAATTTGGTAGTTCGAATTGATGTTGGCTCGTGTGTTCATTAATTTGTGGACTGTTTTTGGTTGGGATAGCTGAAGTGGTTTGTTAAAGCTGGAGTTTAATTAAGATTGTCGTTAATTTGGGTTGTGGTTTGATTGTGCACGTTTGTTCTCGGTTTATACTCAGTTCTGATTGTTCATAATTGGGTGGGGTTGTGAATATATGCTTGAATTGGTCTATGTTTAACCGAGTTTAGTTATTTATATTTGATGTTAGTTATTTATAGTTTAGGATGTTACTACATGAGTTTAAATGGTGTATGCCGTTATAGTCGATCACGGTGTGCTGTCGATACTGCTACGGCAAGGCCAGTATCACGACTGCTACTGCAGCAAGGCTGCACAGCCACTGCTCAGCTACTGCATTTCCGCTAATACTGTTACCGTTTGTTTGTCCTGCGGCACTGCTGCCGTTCGATATTTATGGATCTCTACTTTATGGAAACAATATTATTTCTGGTGCCATTATTCCTACTTCTGCAGCTATAGGGTTACACTTTTATCCAATATGGGAAGCAACATCTGTTGATGAGTGGTTATACAATGGTGGTCCTTATGAGCTAATTGTTCTACACTTCTTACTTGGTGTAGCTTGTTATATGGGTCGTGAGTGGGAACTTAGTTTGCAGCACACACCCCTTTTCTTTTTCAGTCTGCACTGGCAGCTATACTCGCCATTGCCGATTCCCTCTTTCTTCTGCAACTTCTTTCCCTTGATCGCTCAGTTCGCCTATGCTGGCAGCAGCATACCCGGATTTTGTTGTTCGCATTGTACACAATAACTAAATGTAATTAAGTTGAAGTGAAGTAAGTTTGGTTTTGGTTTAGTCGAAGTGAGTTAAGTTTAATCTATGTATTAAAGTAAACTTAGCATATGAATCAAGTTTGGTTTAGTGGTAAAGTGGGTTTGGTTATATGGTTAAGTGGGTTCTAAAAATCCAAATTTGATTTAATAGTCTGACGTGTTTATACTTGTTAACGTACTCTGCAAGTCTGCAATGTTAACTGAGTGTTTTTTTTTGTGTTCATCACAGATTAATACAAGAGAGCAAAATGGAGAACTTGATACAAAATGTGAAAGAACAACTAGTACAGCTTGAAACACAACATCCTGATAAATATGATTCTATCAAAATCGAGCTTCGTTCTTTTATTACTAGACTAGATTCTCAACTTCTTGCCTCCTTGCCGCCACCGCCACCAACAGAGCCTTCTTCTTCATATACACCTACTCAAGGTATTATACTTTATAAAAAATGTATTAAAAGAAAAGAAACTAATTTTTATATGAGACGGTTTGGTTTGACGTGCAGAATCAACAAACGTGAAGAGGAAAAGCAAAGATGAAAGTAGGTCAAGTAGTGATAAGCTTGATGCTCTTGACGATAAGCTTGATGCTCTTCTTGACGATGCTCGTGCCTATTTCCGCAAATATCAAGATTAAAAGGTCAGTTCAGGTCATTTTTGGTATGAGTTTCGATGCTTCAGTGTTGTGACTGAATTATTTGTTGCTAGCAGCAAGGTAGTAACTAGATTATGTGAATGGCTTTTGATGCTGGTCCTTTTTTTAGCATGTAGTGGGTTGTGACGAATTTGTTCATGTATTGGTTGCCTTTTGTAGTCCTTTCTCATATAAATGATATATTAACATTTTACCAACAACAAAAAAAAAGTCCATTTTCGGGTATCGGATCGAGTCAGCTTTGCCGAGTCTAGTCGAATGTTAAAGCACAAAATCACCCATGTTTCACACATAACACAATTCCTATTGACATCAAGATTTAATCGATTGAATTCTTCCCCCAAAGGCCAATAGTATACTTATTCGTGCTTTCATTCCACCAGTGTCCCGGTAGTTTCCAAAGGTGAATTTTGCAAAAGTCCCTTGTGTTTTCGTTGAATCTTCTGTTCGATGTTAGGTTGTCCAGTAGGCCTTTCTTAGATTGTCCAGTAGGCCTTTCTTTATACCCAAAAGTCGCTCAAGATCAATCTCATTTTTGGAATGTTCCATGTTGAATCTAGTTTGATCAGATCTTTTACTTTCCAGTTTTTTGTTCTTCCCATATAGTACTAGTCCATAGGGGGACTGGTATTCCACCATCGACCCATTTTGAACTCCAAATGATCTTAACTAATATGTTTGTCCTATGTTTGGGCCGTTAACTATACACCTCATGTGTGGGCCGTTAACCATACACCTCAGATTGAGGACAATTAGAACCAACAGCCCATCTTCGATCACTTTCTCAGTTTGGGCCGTTAACTATACACCTCATGTTTATTTCTTTTTTTAAAAAAAAAAATTATAATTCCTTACTCTTATTGGTATGACCGATTAAGTCGACTCGGTCGATTGGAGTTAATATGTTTGTCCTATGTTTTTAACTCTATATTTATTATTTTCCTTTATTTTGAATAATTTTTCTCCATACTCATATTACTCTAATCGATAATATCCCTTCAACTTACAAATATTAAACATCAGAATAAATGAAAGTGCGTTTTCAATTAAAGTTCGAAAAACTAATGTTATAATATGAAAGTTTTATATCCATTTCTCGTGTTTCTTCAAACTTTTTTTACAATCCCTAATTTTCTACAGGAATTCAGCACCGATGAGAAACACGATGGCGGCAAGGAGGCAAGAAGTTGAGAATCTAGTCTAGTAATAAAAGAACGAAGCTCGATTTTGATAGAATCATATTTATCAGGATGTTGTGTTTCAAGTTGTACTAGTTGTTCTTTCACATTTTGTATCAAGTTCTCCATTTTGCTCTCTTGTATTAATCTATGATGAACACAAAAAAAAACACTCAGTTAACATTGCAGACTTGCAGAGTACGTTAACAAGTATAAACACGTCAGTCTATTAAATCAAATTTGGATTTTTAGAACCCACTTAACCATATAACCAAACCCACTTTACCACTAAACCAAACTTGATTCATATGCTAAGTTTACTTTAATACATAGATTAAACTTAACTCACTTCGACTAAACAAAACCAAACTTACTTCACTTAAACTTAATTACATTTAATGCAGTCCTTTTAATCCATGGAGCTAGTAGCTCAAATTGAGCTAGACTATGTGACTCACTCCAATGGTTGAGCTAGTAGCTTAAAATGTTTTTTATTTGCAAGCAAGTCCTTTTCTCCAACCATTGGAGATGCTCTTAGGATCCTCTCCATTTATTTCTTTCCATTTTCTCTCACAAACACATTAAATGATATATTTCCCTTTATACTTTATAAATTTTTATTTTTATGTATAAATATGTAACCGTTCGATGCAGGCAGAATGTAATCTGGACCGTTGAAAGGAACTTACCTTTCCATTTCTTTGGAGGAAATGGAGAGAATCCCTCCCTGTATAACTTACGTTCCCTGAAATTCAATGAAATTGTGTCATTTATCAAATATGTGAAGTATTTTTTAAAAAGCTGTACTTTCAATGACAAAAAATAAAGGACATTCACCAAAAAATGTGTAATATAAAATTATAATTCCCCTAACAAAGTAGTGTTAGTTTTTATCCACCTTTTACAATGTAAACATAGTGATAATATAATACTCAATAAATGTAACGTATTAATAAAATAGTTATATGATAAAACTTGTACCGTCTATAGTTGGATTCCACACAGAAAGTCCATGGCATTAAGAATCATAACTATTTTCGTTAATACGCATTTTATTATACAGAGTATTATATTATTAGATATACATCTACTATTGTCCGAGCAGGGGTGAAGAAACGCCATAACTCATTTGTGGCACATAACATGAATAATTTTTAATGAAATTTATTTGTGTATAGAAAAAGGTCGGTCTAGCTATTACCATGCCATACTTCATTCAATTAAGAGGTTTGCCAAAACATATTTCAAAACCTTAAACTCCCTTCGACTATATAATCTAGATCGAATCGTTAATATTCGTTGACAAATTATATAAAACGCATCGCTAACACATTCTCACTTTCAATTCTGCCCCTAGCTTTAGTAACTCATTGGCCTCTCGTTTTCCCATTTTTTACTCAAAAAGCAATTAATTAACTTGACAAACTTTATTTTACTACCTTTCAATTCCTTTTACTTTACAAATTTATTTTTCATTAAACCATAAATGTATACAAAATTAATCACAAAACACAACAATAAATTCAAAAACATTAAATTACACGGGTGGCCCACGTCATAGCCTACTATCCGTGAAAATAAGAATTAACTCAAGTGATAAAAGATATCTTACCTCAACCATGAAGTTATTATCTATTTCATTTACACAAAGTCAAGTGGAAAAAATATAACACGTGAAATATACCAATATATTGAAGAAAGTATGTTGACTTGCCAACTTTTAACCCATTCGTTTGATACTTATCCAATACTCCGTATAAAGAAAAGAAAACAAAGAAAGAACAGTAGGTCTTGCTTAAGACGGGTCAGATCTTGCAACGGGTATTTTGTGAGAGGAAATGGGTAGAGGGGACAAGGTGGGCTCCCCCCATGTGCTCTCCACTCACCCTTGATGGATATTTTGTGAGAGAATATGATATCCGTCTTAAGCTTAAGACGGATACCTCCGTCTGAAATAAGAATTTGTGAAGAAAGAATACTCGCCAAAATGAAAATGATAAACAGTTCACGACTTTGTATACATTATACGTGCCTCGTCTATAATAAGTTAATAACAATTCCTTCGTAATAAAATCTTAATATCCTAATGTCATTATTACCGCATTAATTATTATACATTCACAAAAATCAGCACGTCTCACTAAAGACGGTCACTATCCGTCACAAGTTAAAAACGGATAGTGCTCCTCTCACAATATGCAAGTAGAAGGGCAAGTGGGGGATCCATTTGCTTTCCACAGTTCTCTCCACTTGCATATTAAGGAATTGAATGGGCACTATCCATTTTCAACTTATAACGGATAGTGCTCGTCTTCAATGAGAATGCGAAAAATATGGGTCAAACATACCATTTACATTTTTTTTGTAAGCACGACCACAAACACAAATTCATAAAAATAAAACCCTTGAACTTACTCAACAAACCCTCTATCTCAGGCTCTCACCTCATGCTCTGTAATCTACTTATCTACCTTGTAACTATTGATACTCTAATAAGACCATAATTCATCTTTTATTCGCTCCAAATGCACCCACCCCCATCTAGCCATCCAATTATTAAATGATCATAATCACTATTGAAACCAATCAAATCGAATAGTCTGATATGCAAGAGAAGGGCTTGTGTTTGCATGTATCTAAGGATTAATTTTGGGTTAGTAATAATTATTTTCGATTTAGTTTTACAATGGTTTAGCATATAGGTTCTATCTCAAAGCATTATTAGTAATCTATTGTACAACTTTTCTACCTAATTTGTCATTGATAAATCAAGTTCAATGAAAAAAGAACTGTGATTAGTCCAAGTAATATCTTAATTTGGTATTTTGAAACTGTAATTATATAGGTTGAAGGCTTTAAAAACTTTATGGTCAGAAAATGAATTATAAAATATAGTACTATAGAATACCGTAAAAATTATTGTACTTAATAGTTATCTTGGATTATTATCTTTATTTTAATTTTGTTAATTTAATTCCATTTAATGGGCATTGGGTTGATGATCAGCAAATATTTTTATAGTGTTGATTGAAAAAAAATATTGAAATTTAATAATTTTTTATTTTTCAAAACTGTTGATAATTTTTATTACTGTTGAATTGTTGATAAACAATTTATTGAGTAATTTCAATTTCTGACGTCAGTTTCAATAGAAATAGAAGTGGCAGTTGCTTTTAAAAGAAAAGTGTATTTTTTTGCAAATTGGAAAACTTTTATTGATGACGTGGATCACTCTCATGCTTTTAAAAGTTTGGGTTTTAATAACAGTAGGATATGTTTAAATATTTAAATAAAAATATTCATTTTTATGATTTAAACCAACTTACTTAGTTATTTAAATAATTGTTTAAAAGCTTAATTATATCTTATCTCAAAGACTATTATTGAAAAGACTTTTAAGGACTTTAACAAGGTCTAAAGACGATTTCTAACGACCTTTATGAATTTAGTAAAATTTTAGACTAAAATGTCTTTGAAGGTTTTAAGTTTAAAACACTCATTTTACCATCGAATTTTCGAGTAAATCCATATTATAATATAAGGACATTAATGGAATAATAAATACTCACTTAGAGACTTGTCTCTAGTCATGATGAATTATGTTTCTAATCTATTAATTGAAAAAAATGTTCCAAATCTCAAACGCGAAAACTACTCGATTAAGATTAATACCTATGAAACTCTAATGTAGTTAATGCAATTATATGAGTTAGTATATATACTAACTTGGACTACGACCTGCGGGAATTTATAGGTCCGATATCATTTACTTGAACGGGACCTCTGAGTCAGTATGCTAATTTCGGTTATCTTGGGTATTGATATATGATTATTTTAGACCGTTTCCCCTCTTTATTTTCTTATTTTTTCGGCATATTTAGTTTAGTTTAGCGTCGGCTTTATCGTATTTTGACCCTTATCCCGTGTACTCACATACTATTTAATTCTGTCTCAATTTATAAGGAATATGCCAAGACAAGGACGAGACGGGATGAAAATCGAGAAACCGTCACAAAACAAATAAAGAAGAAGAAAAAGAAAAGAAAGAAAAGAAAAAGAAAAAGAAAGAAAAGAAGAGAAGATAAAAGACGGAGGAAGAGTAGCAGCACCCTCCAGCCGGTCGGACCAACCGGCAGCCGGCCGGACCGGCTGGGGAGGCATTGACTGAGAAGAAGAGCGACGAAGGCGGAGGAAAGAGCAGTGGCCTCCAGCCGGTCAGGGCCACCGGCAGCCGGCCGGCCCGGCTGGGGCGTCACTTATGAAGAGAGGAAGAGAAAGAGGACGGAGGGAAGTCAGAGGTGGCTAGCCGGTCCAGGCCACCGGCAGCCGGTCTGGCCGGCTGGACCCCCTTTACCCGCATTTTGAATTTTTGTCTTTCTTTTCTTCTTTTGATCCCCTAATCCTACCAACCTATAAATACCCCCCTCCTAATTCAACCTAGGACACAACCCTAGACACAAGAACCCTAGTAATTAATAAGAAATACCTCTCTAATTAGTACTTTAATCTCTCTTAATTAGTGATAATTACTCAATTTCCTAGTTAGTTATTGTTAGATTTAGTCTTTCTCCTAGTTACTAGTGAAGATTTGGGTTGTAATTTGAAGACAAGAGGAAACTCTTATTTGATTATTAATCCAAGTTTCAATCTTTCTTACAAGTTTGGTACAGTTTCTCATCTTTATTTCATTAATTGTCTTCTAATTACTTGTTCTTGCTTATTTACTTAGTTTTCATGTTGAATATGTCTTCCCTTGCTTGTTTCATATCAAAGTATCCATCTTTAATGCCTCCCTTCATTAGTATGAGTGAGTAGTGTTAGACTAGGGCTAGATGGGGGATTTAATGTGAGTTTATGGGTCGATTATGGTAATTGGGCATAAAGATTAAGTCTTTTGGTAGTCTACTTGTTTTGTGCACACAAGGTGTTTGTTGAAATGCTTGAATGAGTAATTTGAGTCTTTCTCATGTTTTATTGCTAGTTTGAGTGAGAGCTTAGACTTGTATTGTTGTTGTGTGTGTGTGTTGGATGTTTAGGGGGAGGTTAGGGCGAGAACCCAATCGAACCTTAGACTAGGGCTCGTCTCGCATCGAGAGTTGGAGGCTTGCTCTTTAATCCGTCTTACACCGAGAGGTGGAGACATGTTTAGACTATCTTTAGACTAGTCCTAACCCCCACCATAATTGACCTATACTTGCATTAATGAACCCATCCACCCTAGTTCATTTTAATTATTGTTTTACATCGCATCTTTGCCTTCTTGTTAGCCTAGTTTATCTTTAATCCTCTTCAACTTGCTAATTGCTAGAACTAAACTAGAATTTGATTAAGCCCCCTTAGAACCATAATCACCGTCTCTTGGGATCGACCTCCTTACCCTACTACATTAATTAGTTTGGTATTGAGTATTACAAGTATTTGTTTGAATCGGGGGAGGGCGACTAACCCCGCGTCAGGTATGCCCCTTGAATGGGACCTATGAGCTAGATACCAATGTATTGATAAAATGTCGGTCAGTCAGTATATCAATTTAATATCGTATCTATTAGACATATATGAGTCATTTGTTTTGCGTATTGGGCGCTATCGTGGTACGGTTTAGGGATCGACGTGACAGGAGATTGCTCAGAGAGCTTATGCTATATGAGTATGGACAGTACATCCCAAAGCTGCGTGTGGAGGGATTGTCAGGATAGTAGTCGACCAACTGCCGCTAAGGAGCTGCGTGTTCCGAGGAGTTGTGGAGTGGGTATATGCGCATATATTGACAAGAGCTTGATCAACTTTACTACCTTTCAGATATCTTGGCAATTAATATTATTTTGCGGTTGCGATCGTGTGCAAATTTGATAGTTGCGATTGTCTTGGTGCCTCGAAGTGTATGGGACATGTCACTTAAATGGGACCTCTGAGACCATCCGTTAGCAGTCTGTTTCTCCTCACGATTCCGGTTGTTAAACTAAGTCAATTTAGTGGTTTGATCCTATTGAGGACTAGGGGTGAGATGTAAACCTCCTAGTATCGGTGTGATCGGCGGGATTGATGCTCCCATTCGTACTCAAAGTAAGATGCAATCCTTGAGTATGCGTGAGACATTAGCAGTCACGTCCCGTGCTTAATTTCAAAAGAGATGAATGTGTTTAAAAGAAATGACTACAAGTTTTACTCACATGACACCTACTTGAACTTATCTTATGTTGATAATAAAGAAGGTTTGATATAATAAGTAGTTAAATAATGTTGTTATGCTCTCACGATCATTATGTCACATGTTTAATGTAAATTGTTCACATAAACTTATGTGTTACTTCATATACATATCACATGGTGTACGTGTCGATGTTGTAATGTGACTGGAGTTGTATGTTTGACCGCCTAATTGCATTACTAATTTTATGCATGATTGAGGCCGTTGATAGAGGACGATTAGGTTACTCCTATTGAGTGGGGCAGTTTTTTTTTAATAATGTTTCAGGTGACTTGGATCTTGAAGACTGAAACTTAGGAGGGGGATTGTCGAGAGGAAACGTCATCTAATTTTCATCTTTTATAAGTTGATGTAACAAACTCTTAATACATTCCAACCTGATTTTAATGTAATTCAGTAATCAAACTTTATATTATGTTTTAACATCCAGGTTTTATGAAGCAACTCAATCTGAGTTGACGGTTTTAAATTTTTACTGATTTTTATGACTTAGTATTTATTCCGCATTTTTATTATTTAAGTGATTGGAGAAACTGGGTTGTTACAGCCACCACTTCCGACCATCTCCTAGTTTGTCCATCATTTCCTCCCCTTTTATAGACCCATTGTTAACCTCCACTTATCCACCAATTCCACTGACGAGCATCACGACCCATACAAAATTAACCCCAAACTTCACCACCGACCACCTCACCCGTGTCGAAAATAACCTTAAAATGCATGTATGAACCACCTTCTCTACCTCAGAAAACACTAACCGCTACCCATGAACTATCCATTCCGACTCCTGAAAACCCAGATTTGGGTCTTTCATCGGTAGAATTTCGATTTGGCCAGTTCGAATAGTGGTTGAGGATGTGCATAAGAGTGGCGTTCTTCTTGGAAATGGTCGACCATTGGTAAGTTATTGGGGTGCTGGCATCCTGGGCTTATGGTTCCATGGTTGGAGATTAGGTAGTCGATATTGTGAGGCTTGGGTGGGAGGAGCTGAGGAGGCAGTGGCTAGTTTAGGAAGAAGTGCGAGAATAGGAAGCAGAGGGTGGTTCGTGGGAAGGTCACTTGACAATCACTGAATCACATTATAAATAAAGTTGAAAAAGGCGCAAACTTTCCAGAAATTTAGCCAAATTTTTGATTTCCCGTTATCTACCAACAAAGTATTTTATTGCAAAAGGTCTAGGGGTCCATAGATCCAATGTCTAGTAACTACTATGTACTCATTATGGAGCTAAAGACAAAAAAAAGTGCTCGTAAGTTAAATGATGGGTGGCTTTGGGTTACTCCCAAATAAACAACCGGTACTCATGTGTAGAAAAAACTAGGCCCAATTGGTACTCATGTGTAGCACCACGACTTTCATCGTTAGGAAAAGAAGCCACTCGTGACATTCTTCCCCACCTGAATCGTTGACGCCCTCGTCACGAAGTTCCATCGAAGCGTTGGATTAAGTCTTTGAATTGCCAAAGATCTGCCTCCTTTTCCCATAACGCCTTGCTGTCGGGTTGTCCCTTCCACTTGATTAAGAATTCTCGTTGCCTTGGGACTCCTCACTTCATGATAACTCGGTCGGCCAAGATTGTTTCGACTTCCTTGTCATAGGAAGTCACAACTGCTGTAGGAGCTCATTGAGACTCCCCTCGACTTGGATCCACCACGTCTCCATGATATGGTTTAAGCATGCTTACAACCAAGGAGCCTAAACTCTAAAACCCTAAACCATAATCCCTAAAATCCTAAACCCTAAACCCCTAAACCCTAAACCCTAAACCCTAAACCCTAAATTCTATCATTTTGTTAGATTATTCCAGTTATTTTAATTTTTTGCTATATTTTTATAATCTTTTTTCATTATTTTCCAAGTATTTTTTAATATTCCTAGTATAGTAGGATAGCTACCAACCCAACAGAGGTGGCTTCCTGCGACAACCTGCCATTTAATAGGCGTCCACCACTTCCGACCATCTCCTAGTTTGTCCATCATTCCCTCCCCTTTTAGAGACCCATCGTTAACCTCCATTTATCCACCAATTCCACTGCCGAGCATTGCGACCCATACAAAAATTAACCCCAAACTTCACCACCGACCACCTCACCCATGTCGAAAATCACCTGAAAATGCATGAACCGCCTTCTCTACCTTAGCAAACACTGCCCGCTACCCATGAACTATCCATTCTGACTCCTGAAAACCCAGATTTGGGTATTTCATCGGTAGAAGTTTGGTTTGTCCAGTTCGAATAGTGGTTGAGGATGTGCATAAGGGTGGCGTTCTTCTCGGAAATGGTCGATCGTTGGCAAGTTATTGGCGGTGCTGGCATCCTGGGCTTATGGTTCCATGGTTGGAGATTAGGTAGTCGATATTGTGAGGCTTGGGTGGGAGGAGCCGAGGAGGCAGTGGCTAGTTTAGGAAGAAGTGGGAGAATAGGAAGTGGAGGGTGGTTCGTGGGAAGGTCACATGACAATCACTGAATCACATTATAAATAAAGATGAAAAAGGCGCAAACTTTCCAGAAATTTAGCCAAATTTTTGGTTTCCCGCTATCTACCGACGAAGTATATTATTGCCAAAGGTCTAGGGGTCTATAGATCCAATGTCTAGTAACTACTTTGTACTCATTATGGAGCTAAAGACAAAAAAGTGCTCGTAAGTTAAATTATGGGTGGCTTTGGGTTACTCTCAAATAAACAACCGGTACTCATGTGTAGAAAAAACTAGGGCCAAGTCGGTAACCATGTGTAGCACCGCGGCTTTCATCGGTAGGAAAAGAAGCCACTCGTGACATTCTCCCCCACCTGAATCGTTGACGCCCTCGTCACAGAGTTCCATCGAAGCGTTGGATTAAATCTTTGAATTGCAAAAGATCCGCCTCCTTTTCCCATGACGCCTCGATGTCGGGTTGTCCCTTCCACTTGATTAAGAATTCTCGTTGCCTTGGGACTCCTCACTTCCTGATGACTCGGTCGCCAAGATTGTTTCGACTTCCTTGTCATAGGAAGTCACAACTGATGTGGGAGCTCTTTGAGATTCCCCTCGACTTGGATCCACCACGTCTCCATGATATGATTTAAGCATGCTTACATGGAACACAAGGTGAATCTTGAGTTTAGGTGGCAACTCGACTTGATACGACACATTTCCGACCCTTTTGATAAACGGGAATGGTCCCTCATATTTTCGTATAGGACCCTTGCCCTAGGGAGGAAGATTGTGTTTTTCTTCTATATCCCCTCTAATCGGTGAATGAAGTCTTTGTTGTACTCGATTACTATCATCATTAAACTGGTGTTAACATCAATTTTTAAAGTTTAGGGTTAGAAGAAGTTTTGGAGTTTTAGGGTTTGAAGAAGTTGTGGAGTTTTAGGGTTTGGAGGGTTGAAATGAAAATGTGTCTGGGATATGGGAAATATATAGAGTGAGGATAAGAAAATGGTGAGGATAACAAATTAACTTGATTTAACTATTCAACTAACTACAATTATTAAAGAAAAAAAATAAAATCAAATAGTAATCATGAGGATTTGTTGTGTGTAATATAAGAGAAGTTGAAAAGTCAAATCAAGTCTCTTCGCCTCTCCACGTGTTAAAGAATTCATCATCTCGAGCCTATAAATGAAATGTGTCATTTTCTCGAGTCTATAAATCCAACTACCAGGAAATATATTAAATAAAAAATCTTCTTTGCTTAATCACATAAAATCCTAAAAATTCTTCTCATAACATTTTTGTTCTTGCAAGGTATAAGATGGAAAGAGAATTAATTCCATTCTTTGTTCGGTACGTAATCGATCGTAGAAACACTCTTGCTCGATTGTAGGAGATAGATGTCCAACTATTGGATCTAATCAACCGAGCGGAAAACGTCAAATGTTTAGCCCTCGCACATGGTAGAAAGGATGTGGAAGAGAAGATTGAGGAGTTGACTATGACGGTTACTACTAACCGTCAAAGAGCACAATGTGAGATGCTCGAAATTGAAAGATATATTCGTCAACTTGAATCTCATGGTAATTAGTTAACTTTTTATGTTTTTAAGTTGTGGGAAATTAGGTTTTGTAATAGTGTTTGGTCGATGTTTTTATAAATAAAATTGTACTTTTATTTAGTTTAATTCCATATTGGTTATTTATAACTAGTTGTTTCAGATTAAAAGTCATTAATTCTCGCCATAACAAATTTAATTCCCGCCATAATTTCGACGCTTCGGTTTCTTAAAAATGAAGTTCAACTGATCTTGACAATTTAACTATTCATCTACCATTTACTCATTCAATTAACATTCAAATGAAGTATAACGTTTGGTATTATAAAGAAATAATGTAGAAGTTTTTTTTATATAATATAAATTTAATCATAATTGTTTAATATAAATTTAGAAGAAATATGAATTTAATATAAAAGAAAAATTGAAAATAAACCATAATCACAATTTAATAATAATAATAATATTAATTAAATTTATTTAACAAAATGTCAATACAACCGATAAAATTATTGATTAACTAAAAGGAAAGTAATACAGACACCAAAGACCCTAACACCTCCCTCTCCTTCTCTAGTTTCTTCCTAAAATTGTACGTTGTACGATAGTTAACTAAGGTCGCGTCTATGACGACATTAATTTCATCTTCCTTATCTTTCACGCCTCGTGAATAATAATCGTTTCGGCATTCAATAAGGGAAACAACATCCTTCATATTCTCAAACTCACTTTGACGAAGTTCTTCAATCATGGCTTCTTTTTTCGCAATCGAACTTCCCGTGATAGCAATGGTGGTTTCCATTTACACGGAGCAACAATTTCAATTAAATATAATGTAAAACTAACCGGAAAGGAGAGAATATGGAAATGGAGGAAGTTAAAAAATTAACCAGACTAGAAAATGTATAAAAGATTTAAATTTAAATTAAATAATAATTAAGAAGTCATACAAGAAGATAAGAATTGGAGGAAATGAGAGAATATGGAAATGGATATAGAGAAAAGTTAGAGAGAGTGTGTGACTATCTTATTCATGAATTCGGTAGTTTAGTTTTAATCTTATATAGGCGTTTCTACCATTGTTGATCTGTGCACTTGTTTGTGATTGGTCATTTGTATAATGAACGACCAAGATAGGTTATTACTGTAAGACTTCATCTGCAACGATTATTTAGTTTTATCCATCAAAGAAAAATAAAGGATAAATTGAGATGAACCGGTATGGTGGTAGCACAATAAAGGATAAATTGAGATGAACCGGTATGGTCGTAGCGTTGCTACGACCATACCCTAACCTACTCTTACGAACAATTGTAGTAACCCTACAAATGTCTTAAAGCAATGTCAAATACGTCACGGTAATTAATGATCGGGAGTTCCTACAATTGGTCATACCCTAGTGTACTTAGGTTACGACCACTTATAGCAACGCCCGATAATCAACGACAATCATAATAGGCTAATATGTAACCTAGAAAGTAAAATAATCTCTTAAACCAATAATGTTCATATATGGCACGGTCGTGTATGAACCTAAGGTAATGATCGGGTGTTTCTCCAATTGGTCGTACCCTAGTGTACTTAGGTTACGACCAATTATAGCAATAACGATAATCAACGACAACCACAATAGGCTAATAAATAACCTACAAAGTAAAATAATATCTTAAACCAAATTTTACCGCCTAAATCTCAAGGTATTAGTATTAATTATTACTAAAAAATTGTTAGAAAATAAATTTAATAAAATACTGAGTTACCAAAAAATTAAGTACAAAAAAAATAAGATTGAATAATAAGCTAAAAAGAAAACAGTATGAAAAAATGAAAGTTTAAAAAATTATCATAAAAAAATTATCCAAAACAAAAGTTATCAAAAAAGTAAGATTCAATAAATAAACTAAAAATAATAATCCAAATTTGAAAACGTCAACAGTATAAAATACGTATCCTATACGATGAGGTAGAAATATACAAAATACAATATGAATACAAATATTATAGGCAATCAGGTACAAATATACAAAACCGTATAAAAATACGGTGTATATAAAAGAACAGCTAATAAGTAAATATATTAAAGGTATTAATAAATAGAGTTTAATAAAAAAAATAAACCTACAAAAATATTTGCAATTAAAATAATTAATAGGGCAAGCTGTCAATACCGAGAACTCAATTATTGAGAGATAATTAATGAAGGAATCAAGCAAAGTAAGGAGTTAAGAGAGATTCTTTAGTATTGACAAGTGGCGTATTTTTAGTGGTGGTGTATGAGAGGCTCGTACACTTGGTGTAACTCTAGCCTTTTCGCACAAATCATATCAACTCACTTGTTGCCTAAAAAACACCAAAGTTTTTGTCTTTATTACCACCATTAAGTTGTATTTGAATCGTCTTAAACTTAAGACGGATATTGTCCGTCTTAATCAAGACTTACTAAACCAACATTACCTACATTTTTTATGGCATTGATGGTGATAATTCAGCAACATAACTTTTATTATGGTACATTTTCCCTGTTTCTCGAAGTTGGAACACATATTATGAGAGATTAGAGAAGAGTGATGAGTGAGATTTTATGCCAGCTCTAGATGATTGGGAAATTGGTTAATCTCGGTTGCCAGACCATAAACGAATTGGGGGTTGATAATAAGCAGAGGTGGTCCTTGGACCTTACATGGACGGACCTAAACTTAAAAAAAATTGTTTGGCGAGTCTAAGTTTATCACTTGTGTAAGCCCACTCAGCAAAACAGACATGCCTACCCGTGGGCTATCGGGCTTAAAGTTATAATAAAAAAACCGGTTGTTAACCTAAACAAAATTATCTACAACCAAAAATAAAGTAGGTTTATGAGTTTTTTTTGGACTCGACTTCCTTTTGCTTAAATTTACTCTACAAAAATTGATATTTTATGGTTATAATACATTATTTTTTATGCTATTAAAGGTATAATGTGGATGAAAATAGGAAGATCTTTTTTTTAGCGGGTCGGTCCATGGATATTCCTCTTAGTACATATCAGCCCATTATTTTTAATATATTTTATGACCAAGCCGCTTAAATAGCGGGCCCAACGAGCCAGCCCACACTTGATCAGCTGTAATCATAAGCATACAATATTACTTCATGGTTCATGTACCTACATTAACAGCTCCATCTATCCCGTTTATTTATTTATTTTTACTTTTTAGTTATACGGTAAGATTATTGGTGAGCCTTTAAACAAGACTCACTCAAGACTACCAATAATCTATTAAAGTCTTGACAAAGTCTTAATGTCATACCCGTATTATTTTAGGTCTTTCGACCGAGTACATAGGGGTACTTGGCCAAGTAGAGCAAGGATATCACTTTTGGGTCGCCTCTGACTTGGAGTCACTCGACCGAGTAGGTGCCACTCGACCGAGTTTGTCGTAATCTACAATAATGGGTAGATCAGCTTGTAAACTTGAGGAATCATCCTTATTGTGCTTGAACTAGTCAATTTAGACCTAGAAATTGGAGGAGAACTCATTGTTATTCTTAATATAGATGATCTAGACTTAAAGTTAGAGCCTTTTTATTCAGTTGGTATTTGGGACTAGAACTTGGGGGTTCTTGGTTTAAACTTATGGAAGTGGATAATTAGAAGAGGATAGTATATGACTGTATGTTATTGTATATGCCATTTGTAGGAGCCGATTTCATAGAGGAGGTGTACCGACTTCATAGAAGAGGTGTATCGACTTCATAGAAGAGGTGTCCTAGTCTTATTCGATTAGAGCTTTGCATAAAGGTAGAGATTTCTCTACTCAACCTTAGTTAATTTACATGCGAAATTGATGTGACTTGAGAATGTGTGACATTGTCCATGTGATTTGCGTGATGTATGAGGATATTTGGTTGGTGATAATACATAATGAGATATTGATATGAAATTGTGATGTGAGATATTGATATTGTTGGGACCGGTAAGGGTAACCAGATCCTTTGTGACGCTGTCGTACACGGAGGGCCACATGAAGCCTCTTATAGTTGGTCCGCTAATAAAAGGGACGTGCACGTTCAATGGTCCGGGGAGTGGTCAAGAAGTACATGATATCTTATGATTTGTAGCAAGCATCGGGATGCCTTGTGATTTGTAGCAAGCACTCATTGATTGTGATTAAGATTGATATTTGTTGTGATATTGGATTCGATTGTCATTGTTATAGATTTGTATGATTACGTGGACTTGTCACTCGTCTCTACTATCATGTTGTGTATTGACT
Source organism: Heliosperma pusillum (assembly GCA_022085475.1). Lineage (NCBI taxonomy): Eukaryota > Viridiplantae > Streptophyta > Magnoliopsida > Caryophyllales > Caryophyllaceae > Heliosperma > Heliosperma pusillum. Next base: position 63,779 of record JAIUZE010070343.1, read on the forward strand.
TCTCTACTCAACTTTGGTTGACGTATGTTATCTCTTGTGAAACATTTTAAAAACTATACGCGGTGATCCACTTGATAATTCAGAACATTTGGTGAGTAGTTAGATTTTCAGGTACTAGATCATGATGATGCTTGTGGGGGCATCGAGAGAAGAGACTACGGGGTGAGAGTATGGTTTAGGTTATGACAATTCCGATAGTAGACTTGTTTCTATTCCGTTGTTAGATGTCATTTGTAATTTGAGAGTTTTGATTTGTATTTTACCACTAAACCTTCAATTTTATAATAAATGTTTCTTAATTAGAGTTTATGATGTACCACCTCGGGAAACCGAGATGGTAGCGACATCCCTATATACCTTGACTCAACTTAAGACTCCTGTGTGGTCTTAACATACCTTTTAAGATATCTCATCCAATAAACGACTCTCATGTGTCAAATTCATTTTTTTCCTATCTACCTCAAATCTCACAAGAAAAGTAGAGAGGAAAAGTAGAGTATAAGGGACAATGTATAAAGTTTGAAGTGAGTATGAACAATAAAAAAAGAATAAAAGTAAATAAAAAGTTGATGTGGCTGAGTTTAAAGACTATGAAAAGTCTTATCAATAATCATACCCTAATTGATGACAAGTGCACAATAATATAATTAGATGGTCAAGTTACTCTTATAACAACTCCCTTATATAGATAGAGAAGGAAATGAATGAGACACAGTAAAATGAAATAGGTAAACAAATGACCAGAGCAGAGAAATGCTATAATTGGACTTAGGGGGGTTAGCACGGTCCATGTAGAATAAGACCCTTCAAACGAGCCGTATATATATATATATATATATTATATATATATATATATATATATATATATATATAGAGAGAGTAAAGATCAATTGAGTCCACCCTTCCCCTTAGAGTCCTTGAGTCCTCTTTAGAGCCATTGGATAGGGAAGATTGGATGGCTGAGATTGGTGCTCCCAAAATGAGATTAACATCACTCTCTCACTAGCTTTCACTAATTAATCACTAATCTACCCTAATTCAATATATAAGCTTTTCCTCACAATTACTTCTCTCTCATCTCCCATAATATTCATCCTTCTCATCTCTCTAAAACACTAAAAATTCAAAAATCCAAAAAAACACTCATCTTCCCTTTTTCATACAACACCACACAACCACCACCACCTAACCCCTCTAGTCACCCCGACAGCCACACCCTCTCACGACCACCCTCCGACCTCTCACAACCACTGCCGCCCCTTCTCCGACCACCCTCCGACCACCACCACTTACCAGAACCGCCTACCGCCGCCGCCTTCACTACTTTTTTTTTTCCAGATTTGTTACCACGAGCCCCACGTATCCTACCCGCCCCCACCAGCCACCTAACCAGAACCACTCCTCTGCCACCAACAGATCTGGGTTATGCCACCGACACCACCGCTTGCCGCCATGACGCCGCCACACCACGACACTCCAGCCGCCTCGTCGTACTCTTTCCTGCCACGCACCGCCTGCCCACCTGCTTCCGCCATCACCCTCCTTCCGCCTCTCCTCTCTCTTTTTTATTTCTTTTTCCAGATCTTCCACCATCCTCCATTATCATTCTCTTTTTTTCTTTTTCTTTTTTATATCTAGGGGTTAGTTGGTAGATTTTGTATTATTTTTAGATCTATTTGTTTTTTCAAACTTAGTATTATCATTATTATTATTATTTTTTCCTCCACTTTTTATCTGCTAAAAATAAATATTACTTTTAAAAAGAACTTACTTTTAGGTCTGGTAAATGTTGTTCTTATTTTTTTTTTTTTTAATAATTTCAAAAAGAACTTGCTTATTACGAAATATTGTTTTTTCCTTCATTTTTTTCAGATCTGAAAAGTGTGTCAAATGCCAATGACGTCTTTTAAAGTAACACATATTCTCTATAAAAATCACACATATTCTCTATAAAAGTCACACATTTTATTTATTAAAGTCACACAAATTTTCTATTAAGGTTACACATCTTATTTATTAAAGTCACACATATTTCTATTAAAGTAGCACAAACTCTCTATTAAAGTTACACACCTTATTTATTAAAGTTACATATATCGTCTAATAAAGTAACATACATTATTTATTAAAGTTACACATTTTATTTATTGAAATCACATATATCACCTATTAAAGTAACACACCTTATTTATTAAAGTAACACAAATGCCTTTAAAAGTTACACTTCTTTCTTTTAGATATGTTTTTTTTAGTTTATAACCTTATTTTCAAATTTTTTTTTTCAAGATCTACCTTTTTTGTGGGTGTGGTTTGGTGGTGAAAGATGGTGATTGTATTTGACGGTGGCCGGACTAGAGTTACACTCATAAAGGACTAGAGTTACACTTATACAGGACTATAGTTACACTTATAGAGGACTAAAGTTACACTCGTAAATGACCAAAGTTACACTTATAATGGATTAAAGTTACACTAATAAATTTGTACTAAATTACATAAATTTAAAATGTAATAAGATTCAAAAAAATTCACACAAAACGACATAAATTACTAAAGTAACACTCGTAAAATATTAGAGTTACACTAGTAAAACATCAAAGTTACACTTATAAAATGTTAGAATTATACAAATTCAAATTTTTATATACAAAATCGCCTTAAAAAAAATAAAGTTACACTCGTGAACTCTTAGAGTTACACTCGTAAAATTTTAAAAATAATATAATTTCAAATTTATAAGTAATAAACCGTCTTAAAAAAAATATTAAAGTTACAATCAAAAATCATCAAAGTTACACTTATAAAATGTTAAAATTATATAAATTGAAATTTTTATATACAAAACCGTCTTAAAAATATTAAAGTTACACCAAAAAATCATCAAAGTTACACTTGTAGAATGTTAAAATTATACATATTTAAATTTTTATATAAAAAACCGTCTTCAAAATTAAAAGTTACGCTAAAAAATATTGGAGTTACACTCGAAAAGCATCAAAGTTACACTCGTAAGGTGTTAAAATTGTTTAAATTCAAATTTTTACATATAAACCGCCTTAAAAAGTTAAAGTAACACTCTAAAACATTAGAGTTACACTCGCAAGCATCAAAGTTACACTCATAAATCTCAGCAGCTCAAAAGTGCTTAAAAGTGATCAAAAGTGATTAATTAAAAGTAGAGAGAGAAAGCTAATTAACTAGTGCATAAGTAAATAATTAGTAATAAGTGTGTTTTTTTAATCTCCCAAATCTCAGCCATCCATCCCCCTCATCCAATGGCTAGGATGAGGACTCAAGGACTCTATGAAAATGGTGGACTCAAATGAATTTGACTCTATATATATATATATAGAGCTTAGTTCTTTTGAGTCCCTTATTTTTTGTGAGTCCTTAAGTCCTTATTAGAGCCATTAGATGCATAAGATGAATGGTTGAGATTGTAGGATAAGGTGGGGGTCTTTATAGGCCAACAAAAAAAAGAAAATGTGGTATGATGAGAGAGAGTGTTGGAGAGAATGTGGCAGGCTGTGCAACCTGACATTTTACCAAAGACAAGACATTTCTCTCTCATCTTCTTTTGTTACATTAAATCCGCATAAAATAAAAGAGCCAACATAAAAGGCTCCGTAAATCTTCATCCGGGCTCCGATTAAGGCGAACCAAAAGCCTAAAATTATTATTTTTTCGAGCCCATCGCAATGGTTGTATTTTTAGATACCACTGACCTTTTGAAATTTTCAAGTTGCTCGATTTTATTCGAACCTACACTAAATCTACTTAAATTTAATTATTTAATTCTCATATATTTGAAGTTACTTATCTAATTGAAGTTATAAAGTACAAATTAACGTTTATTTGAAGTTACATCATATTTGACTTGAAGTTACACCTATTGTTCATTGAAGTTACACACATCAGACTTGAAATTACACTAATTGTTAATTAAAGTTACACTTCATTAAAAAAAAACAAAAAAACAACAAACTCAAGTTATTTTACATTACAGTTACATAACTTGTTCATTAAAGTCACACTCATTGTTCTTTGCAGTTACACAACTTGTTCATTACATTTACATTCATTGTTCATTACAGTCACATTATTTGTTCATTACAGTTACACAACTTGTTCATTACAGTAATACTTGTTGTTCATTAAAGTTACACAACATTTCATTTAACTAAATTCAGTCGCCAACTTTGGTCGCCTGAGTGCTGTTTTCTTGTAGTGTAAGTTACATTAAAATATATTTAAATGGACGACTATTTTATTGGACATGATGAAAATAACAATTACTTTAAATCAATTTTTACAGTTACAAAGCATGTCCATTACAGTTACACAACTTATTCGTTAAAGTTACATACCCACACTACTACAAAAACAGGAAATGACAACGGTTAAAAACCGTTGTAATATTAAAAAGCGGACGTTGTTAAAGCCTCCGTTGTTAAAGGTTTTAACAACGGTTCCAATTTAATGAAAATACCGTTGTTAATAGTTTTAACAACGGTAAGAAGTCGTTGTTATTACTAGATAACTGTTGTTAAAACGTGTGAATAATTATGGTGGGAAAGATACGAGAACGGTTCTATTAAATTAAACCGTTGTTAAAGGTATGATTAGTTTTGGTGGGAAATATTATAACAACGCTATTTTTTTTAAACCCGTTGTGAATATAGTTAATTACAACGGAGTATAATAAATAAGCCGTTGTGGAAAGTTTTAATAACAACCGGTATTCTAGAATAAACCGTTGTTAAAGGTATGATAAGTTTTGGTGGGAAATATGTTACAACGCTTTTAATGAATTTTAAAAAACCGTTGTTATTATTTTTATTATTGTTTTTGAAAAAATTGTAATTTGTTCCCCTGCCACCACTGAAAATCCTGCATAAATCAGCAGCAGTAGCAGCAGCACGCATCATAAACCAATTTCAGAAGCAGCAAAATGATATATCTATATATATATCAGAGCAATTCATGTACAGGGCAATTCATGTACATGGCAATTCATGTACAGCAGCAGCAAAATGATATATACAACCAAAATGATCTCTTTCAGAGCAATTCATACTTACAACTTGCTCTAATTAATGACTTCTACAAATTAAAGTTCCCTATCTGCTTCCAAAATAATCTAAGTTTCATTTATTCTTTGTTTGTTCAAGGACGTATTTGCCCAACAAGTCCCTTACCTCGTCTATATTGTGCTTAGTGTACTCAGGGACATGTGGCGTCTTGATTGAATACTGCGGATAAAACAAATAAAAGACATCGATCAGTAGGGTAACAACAGTATAGGCATATCATACATAATTAGCAACATCGATCATATATATATAGCAGAAAAGATATCAGCTCTAATGAAAAAAAGTAAATAATAGCTACATTAAACTACTAACTCTTTCTGGAATGCTGATATATCTTCGCCTAATAATCTCCAACATGAAACGACAAACGTAGTATCCACATTGGATGCTATCCGGCTGTTTAGGGACCTATTATTACATAATAAACGAAGAGACGAGAAGGCAATTACCAATTAGTTTAATGCGTAATTAAAAAAGACAGATGTATATGCGTAATTAGTTTAATGCACTTAATTATTAAGGTATATATTGTATTTGCGCGTACGTACCCCTGTTATCGTAATAAAAGTAGGGCCATCATCAGAATATTCTGTCGGTTGATCGCCGGTTGTTGCTCTTTTCTTCTCAAAGGCCCTTTAAAAAAGGAAAGAGGCCGAAAGTCACATAAACTTACTTAATAATAATAAATGAAACTTAATATTATGTGCCAAATCATCATCAGTATTATAAACTTACTTAATAATCAACTTCTTAAAGGTCTCGGATGGTTGTCCATGCAAAGAGTCCAACCAAAATACTTTCTTCGTGGTCGGATTGATCGCTGCTAGCACCCAATGTCTCCTAGAGATCGAGAGACACATCATTATTAACAATCACAACATGCATCATAACCAAACATATAAAAATGCAATTGTATTTGGAATCGTAATATTAATTATATATTACCCGGCTTCATTATAAGGGGCAAAAATGAGCTTATTGTTTTTCGCCAATTCCCCAGCAATATAATTTACACGTTCTTCATACGAAAACATCTCGATATGCATAGATAAAACATTTGGGCACATGAATCCGTATTGAGGAAGTGGATTAATATTGGTCTCGGCGGGGATCACAACCGAGTTCAAGTACCTACATGCCGGTTTTAATTCCGATATTATAAACACTATATCTTACTTAGTCAGAATATTAGAATACTGCATGATTTAATTTATTAAGAAACTTACTTCATCCAAACATATAGGTGTTGGACATCAATCTCGTCAAGGCCAGCCCAAACGGCTAGCGTTTCCCAATCCAGCATTGCTTGGCGTTCTACCCCTACAATATCATTCTCGAGCGGAATAACTATTAATTGCTCGCTTGCTATGCGTCTCTCAGCCTCCTTATAAAGCTCCAGCATCGCCACCGTTCGTACTTTTTCCATGTAAACGTTCCCATGATATTTAGTACCGGATAGACTCCTGACCTCTTTCAGCTTGGGGAAATGATGCGGTGTGCTACCTTTCACAACCTACATGTGGCTAACTAAATTAAGTTGCTCTTTCAATGATGAGGCGATAGTAGAACTTAAAATAGAAAGAGAGTTGATTAAATACCTCATCAAGTTGTTGTTTTGACGAGGTAGTAGAAAGATTATTGTCTATCGAGTTAGACTTATCCATGTTTTTTGTTACCTACAAAACAAAAATAAAACATATAAATTTCACTATTTATGAAGGTGATGAACAAAGACAAAAGGCGGGTTAAATTAGATGTATTTTTCTAACCCCGTCTACATTCTGTTGAATTTTACAATCACGAGCCAAGAAAATGTGGCTTTGAGGCCATTGGACAAAACCTTTAACCGCATCTGCCAGTATTACTATGTCGTCGCGGACTGTGACGGGCAGTTTACAGGTTTCATAGCCCTTCACGACTCCCACTATCCCCACTTTTGCATGCTTCGGCAAGAGTGGTACGCCATGAACCAAGATGGTTTCCGCTGAGTCCTTGGGCTTTGGGCATACGAAACCCCGAGCAACAATCACATTCTCTTTGAATGAAGGGTCGGCGAGACGAACAAGCCCCGCTGTTTTGTGGCCTGAAGAATACACATTATTTACTAAATACCAAAATATAATAGATATCATAAATGATCTATATTGAGTATATAATGTAAAGTTAGTTACAAGTATTTATTGTTGGTGGGTAGGCTATTATACCTTATCGGCTTGAGGTATCAAAACCTCAGCAGCATTAGGTACCTCACCCGTCTCCTCAAGATGCGTCCCCTTTTCCGACTCATTTACCTAATAAAACAAACCAATCAAAGGCATGGCTGCTAGAAAGAACAAATGCAGGAAAAAAAGAAGAAGTCATATTTACCTTACCGGCTTGAGGTATTAAAACCTCGGCAGCAGTAGGTACCTCAACCATCTTCTCAGCCGTCTCCTCATGTATTGGCAAGGTAGTAGTGTCTGCCTCTTGGCAAATCTGTTGCACTACCTCGCCCTTTTTAATGACATCCTCCATCATCTTCAATTCTTCTTCGGAAGGCTTGCCTCCAGAACTCATCTTCAGTATCACGGAGGCCAATAACTGAACCTGCACGCCCAAAATGTAGAATCAGCAATTTGTTAAAACAATAAAATGTGAATTTTAAATGACAATAACAAATGGTATACGTACCATGTCAGCCTTCCCCTTATTTTTCTTCTTCTTGTTCGAGCTAGTTGTCCCATAATATTTCGTGACTCCGACATGTAATGGGACGCCCCTTAATCGACCTGGATGCTCGGGACGGCCGATCGCTCTAGCAAGAACGTCGTCACGACCACTCGGAGTGAATTTCCCTTCCGCAACCTCCTTCAGAACATTCTCCTATAATATATTAAATAAACTTAATTTAATTTTTGTTACTAAAATAAATAGATAGTTAGACATACAAGAATTGAACAATAAAGTTATTAAAAACCCGTCTTAATAAAAATAATACTTACTATGTTGGCCAAGACTTCCTGATCATATTCGTTACATGTTCGGGATCCTTTAGGCGTGTGCCCTTCTTTATAAGTTACGTGCCGATTCAAGTCGGTCACACCTTTTGACACCTACACGTTAACTCAAAAATAATATATGTATACATGTATATCAAGTCCAAGTATGATTAAAAAAATCTAATATATAGATGCTACTTACGAGATTTTCTTCTATCAATCTGTAACCGCCTCGAGAACCATAATATACCCCCCGCTTCTGTGAGATGTTAGCACGATTTCTGGCGCTAACGCTCTTCAAATCATATAAAATCGCAAGTAGATGAGACAATTAGAAAATTATAGATACAAGTAGAGTTTTAGAAAAATGTAACCTGAAACTTTTAGAAAAATGTAACCTTAAGTAGAGTTTTACAAAAATGTAAACATATGACATGGATACTTAACCTGAAACTTTTCAGTAGCTCGTTTCGCCTTATAATTATCCCATTGTTGCTGAGTGATGTGGGGGTACTTTGTCGGTGGGCTCTTATGCATCTGCCCCGTCTCCTTGTCCACATACAAGTGTAATTTGGCAAGGTCACACCTCCACTGCCTTAAGACTGCCGCTGCCTTACGTAATAGATACTTATCATGGCAGTCTGGAATATCGAAAGCTTCCTGCATCATCATCATATATACTAATAAGCGGCTGTCTAATATCATACCTTTACACGAACCTTTATACGGCTTCCTGCCTTATGTAATAGTAACTTATGCAAAATAAAATGGTGTTTAGCTAAAGATATTATCATACCTTTATACGTTTCAAGAGTAAGTTCTGCAATGAAGGATTTATATTCCTGAAATCATCTAAATCTATAGGCACAAACTGTTTGGTTGTAACTCCAATCCAAGTGGCTAAATGGCTAGCATTTGGACCAGTAGGAACACCTTTCACACTCCATTTTATTTCCATCGGCGTTTTTGCCGCTATAGCTGCAAGGGCTGCAGAGCACTTCGAAGCACCCCTCTCACCAGGCTTATCCCCCTTATCATTGTTGTCTACTCTTTTCCGTTTTTCACCCATGATAATCCTAAGACACTAAGACCTTCAAAATAAATGAAATAGTAACGGAACAGAGTCATGCATACAGCGATTCTAAAACCCTAAGACCTTGAAATGAATGAAATAGTAACTGAACAAATAAAGAGTCATGCAGAGATTCTAAAACTCTAAAAACTTAGAAAGGAATGAAACTAATGATAAAGAGAACGATAAATAGAAAATGAAAACAAAAAGATGAACTTCAATCTTAAAACCCTAAAGACGAAACACAAAAATTACCTGATAAAGAAAATGAGAACAGGGTGATGATAAAGAGAACAGGATGATGATCACGAGTACGAGGAGGATGATGATGATATAAACAAAAAGATTTGTGTTGTAAACGAGGATGATTGTAAACGAGGAGGATGATGATGATAATGTACGTGTGTAAAATTTACTCTATAGGATTGTAAATTATTTTTTATTAAGAGAAACTAAAGGGTTTATTAAGAGAAACTATTGACAACGGTTATCCTACAAACCACCGTTGGTATAGAGTAATAACAACGGTTAAATAACACCCGTTGTAGAAAGTAATAACACTAAGACAACGGTTTATTTATTATAAACCGTTGTTGAAAGTAATAACAACGGTGAATTTCTAAAACACCGTTTTTATAGATGATGTATATTTTTTTTAATTTTTCAGATACGCGCGCGCGGTATTAAAATTTGAGGCACGAAATAAACTCATTAACTTTGCTCTAAATTAATTTATTTAACTTTGCTCTAAATTTAATTTAATTTATTTTACTTTGCTCTAAATTTTATATTATAGGCGTAAGTTACGTTTAATTATTAGCTAGGATCGGGTTTGGCCTGGGAATCAATTCTAATCGGGTTAGATTCGGCGGGTTTGTAATTAATAACTTTATCGATCGGGTTAGTTATTAATTATTTTTAGTTTTTGGTTCAATTACCTCGAATCGGGTCATTTTCTTTTTAATTAAGGAACTGGTTATTATAATTATCATGCATCACTAGTTTCAGGCCAGCAGTTACGGATCGGGCAATCCACTTTCTAGATCAGAGCAAGCGTACGTAATAGCTACGCACTTCAATTCGGGTCGATCACTTTTGGGCAGGGTCGGGGGCACGTGTCATTATTAATTACCTCGTATATATATATGTACTACGTATTGCAATAATATTGATGATAATATATATAATAT